>KE156672.1:70678-89918 GCA_000411055.1 Leavenworthia alabamica
GATATACTGACCGCTTTCTTTTGGATGCAGATAAAGAAAAAAAACATGGAGCACGTGGACCGAATAGGAGAATGACATACGGGTTTTAATTGTCGAAGTGTCGGGACATATAATCCCCAGTAATGTATATTATATTATATGACGTATTTATGTCAAGTATATCACGTAGAAATACTCATGTCAAGTATATTTGAGCTACTACCTAGAATGAAATGTTTGATTATTATACACAATATACTAGGAAAGATTTCAAACAATAAATATTACAATCCGATAGAGAACTTATAGGGAAAAAAATTAATTACATTCAAAATTGTAAAAATATTAAAAAATGAATACAATCTAATGAAGTGCAATGAGAAGCATCTGGAAAGACCTCCATATACAAGTAATCCAAAAATACCTACAACATAAGAAATACAGAACCTTATTAACAAAATTATTCTTTATCATTCATATAGCTGTGGTGGGATAGTTGGCTGCAAAATGTCAAATTTCATAATTTTATATCACTTTAAATTAATGAGCTGCCTTGTGACTTTATTCGTAAAATCCAAAATAATTACAAATATTTAGTCCTTACCTTTTTAATAAGTATTTAACCAATTACAAATCACGGTTATAAAACCGATTTTGTTCTATGTGATAAAACCGAGATTAATGTTACGATCAATTCTGTTCAATCAAATACAAATTTAGGTAATTCAATTTAGTGAAATCTAACGAATTATTCCCATAATGCTAATTTGAGATCAAACAAGGATTCAACTCCGAATAACCAAATTTATTATGAACGTCAATAAATAAATTAAAAAGAGATAAATGAATTAAGTGAAAAATAATGATAGGTAAAGCTCAGAAAGGTTGCACAATCAGTTCAAAGATCGTATGATCTCATAAGTCCAGACATATATAAGAGCAACATCATCATCGCAAAATCTCCAATAATATAAGTATATATGAACATAAATTAAATAAACTCAGAGAAGCTACATATCGTAGCGATGGCAGACAATCTACACGGCATCAATTCAGACCGCCCGTCTGCTAATATCTCATCATTGTTTTATTTAAATAAATTCCCAGAAAAATCTATATAATATTAATAAATTAAATTAGGCATCAGATAATAAGCGGAGATTGTTTGTCAACACTAATCAATCTGTGTTAAGCATAAATTAATCAATTCTTCATTTGCCATTAACGAAAAATAAAGGTAATAAAAATATAGGTCGATTCATTTGACACCAATGCAAAAGAAATAGCAATGGGTTGGTAAGATAACCTTTTCACTTTTTGCACCTGTTCTAACTCCTTCAACAAACTTTTGATTTTACTCTTTATGTCAAAGGAGTGGGTAAAAAACAGATGCGATCGAAATTTTTAGCTAAATCGAGGATTAACAAAGAGAGATAAACTAAACCAGAATCAATCAATATTCAAACATGGATACCAGAAACGATGGAAAACGAAGCAAGCCAAGCAGAGGAAGGATAGATCTGTTGATTTTTTTTAAGAGAAGTGATGGAATTGTCAGGATTTATATAGCGGAGATGTTTTTGTTTTTCACAATCTAGGGTTTTCGCTTTTACTGGGCTCACGATATTTATTTGGTGGGCTATTTAATAAAAGCGTTGGGCCCATTTTTGTATGGTCCATTGTGATGTTCAAGTCTTACATTTGGCAATATGAGTTATGTTTGATATTCGTTTGCATACTCTCAACATTACATATTTACTCTTTTTGATCATTAACAAACCTATTTAAAAATACAAAATAACACATCTAAAAAAGGAAACTAATGATCTCCACCGTACCTAATGATCCTTATGTATATCCGACGGTGGCAAGAAGCTTTCTAGACACAAGCCATAAATATTAAAATCAACCTCCTCAATCCGCCATTTCTCCTCAATTCTTCTCCTATGGTTAACAGCTCCGCCGTAACGGTTAAGCGTAGTCACGGTTTGACCACTATGTGCTATGTTGACCGAGTCAACGAACATATAATCGTCGATGATTGACTCCATGCTTGTCTCCCAGAAAACGCTGTCGTTTTTGCCTCTACCGGATTTGACTCTCACGAGCTTTGTGTCACCAAACTTTACTAGAAGTCCCGTTCGTGTACTGAAGTAACCCCACACAGTGTGGTGAATAACCTCTGTGTTCGCCGAGCATTGCGCCTTGAGAATATCTGACGGTGTCTCTAGCTTTAACACGAAACAGTCTTCACCGTTAACGGTTTGTTCGGCTATACAAACGGCGTCTANAATATAAATCTTCATTTTCAACTCTCCATTAGATAAGGTGAGGTATACATGGGTTTGAGAAAACTTATTATAACCAAGCAGAGATGTAATGATTAAGTATACAATGCATTAAAGTTTAAAGTGTGTACCTGGAAAAAGCGGCGGAGAGGGCGAGGAGGGCCACGGTGCGCTTGAGAAGGTTGAGCAGAAGATTGATTCCAAGCCACTTTGCCATCACTACCGGCGCTGATCTTGAAACCGGAAACCACCAGCTCCAAGAACCAAAGGTTTGGATTCTTCTGCCATAATACAAAACCTCCGACTTCGTAACTGCCTTTCCCCAGCCTCATCGGCGTAGTGGTCCCTTCATCTTCTCCAGCAACCATCTCAGAGCCTTGCATCCTCACCTGCCCCACTGCGTACATGCTCTTCACCGCATTCAAAGCAGCTGGACCTCCGCATGCCGCTACATACTGCTGCACTATGTACTTAGCCGTCGACGCCTCCTGCAAATACATCATTACAAAATTATCATGACACACAAGATTAACGAGACAAAAGAAATCAAAATAAAGTTGGATAAAATAAAAATATATGAAACGTACGATGGAAGTGTTATTGATAGGTCGTGAGAGACAGAACTCGAGAGGAACATGAAAAGGAATAAGAGGACTTCCCACGATCTTTAACAACGCAACAAACTCATTGTCTGATTTTGACTGCAGATGCATATTAACATTACTCATCGATGACGCCGACATTCCAACGTCAGCTGTGACGGCGTTCACGACGGCATGTGCCTTCATGAGAGCACTCATATTCATCCACCGCCCCGATGCATTACTTCCCATCTTCGTAAACATTTCTTCCGGAACAGGAACCTCTAACACCGTCTCTAACCCGTATTCATTGTCTAGATTCGGGCAAAGCTTCCTCATTTTCATTAATACTATTATAACTTATTTTTTTCTGGATGATCCGAGAGAAAAAGGGTATTAGGGTTTTTAGTCTTTCTCTGAGATTTTATTACGGGAGAGATATCGATAGATTTTTAGATGATCATGAGGATTAAACTACGAAAACTAACGATTTCTTGTTTTTTTAATATTTTTATCCAAATTCTGTTGGCCAGCTTTATATAATTAGGGTGTTCCTTACTCGTACCTATCGTGAAAACACGATCTCATGAAATACATATATGTATGGATTTATATGCATATAATATTATACTGATGTGACATATGAACGAATTTATTTACAATTACAAATTATAAATATCCATAAACCTTGATATAATATAAGTATATTAATTTGCAAACGAATAGTTGGATACGTTACAATGTGGTCGTGTACTTCATCTAACATGTACAATCGGAGTGCAGGTAGAGACTAAATATCCAACGAGATTAGTTTTTATTTTTAATAAGCAATTAAATTTAGGTCAATTATTTGAAAATCATTAAATTTAGTTTATATTCTATAAATACTATTAAAATTGATCTAAGACAAAAATAACATTTAATAATTAAATTAAATTAGAAATTTGATTTTATTTTTAAAAAATTATATAAATTTTAAACAATATATATTAAATATTAAATCCTAAAATTAAATAAAAAATATCTTTTATAAAAATATAGTTTTTAATAAAAGTATTTTTTTAATAAAAATGTAACTAAAACATAAAATCTAGTAGTTGTAGATAGTAATATTATAGTATCACACGGGTTTAATATTACTTAGCAAATGTATCATTATGATTTTAATAATTAAAACTCAAAAATGGCTTAACGTTGAAAAAACCAAAAAAATCCACATGTTTTATATTTGTTTGTTACAACTTACTCTCATTTTTTTGTTGGTAATGGAAAATTAAAGCGCCAAATTTCGAATTATTTGGCGCCTAAATCATCAGGCGATATTTATTTTGCCTTTACTCGCACTGATTATTTATTATTCCAAACGAACAAACCCATCAGACACCGTAAGGTTTTCTCTCAATTTGGCCGGAGATTACTATCGGATATGAATAATGACGAGCAGCTTTCGCCTATTGGAGAATCGAGTGTTCCTGTTTCAAACAGGATGCTTCGGCGATTGAAAAAGGCTAAATCCATCTATGAGTTATGTCCTGGATCTGAAGTCCTCGATTCATACGGAGAAGATCTGGAAAAGACTGGATTGGAAGCTGATAAGGGTTTAGATGAAGAAGACGGGGTACCATCTGATCTCCAGGGTTTGGGTGTAGAAGATGGAATTACCGCCAAGAAGGTTATTGATTTTGATTCTGTTACGGAGTTTAATACTACAATTGAAGATCTGGGAGATAAAGGGGAAGATGACGGAATCTCTGATTTTGAAACAAGAGAAGAAATTAGGGTTTCGGCTGAAAAGGAACAGCCAGTGTTTGGCTCTCCACTTGAGGAATTGGGTGAGAAAAATGAAGATGAAATCTGTGACTTGGAAACAGGAGAGGAAATCAGGGTTTCGGCTGAAAAGGAACAGCCTGTGTTTGACACACCACTTGAGGAAATGGGTGAGAAAAATGAAGATGAAATCTGTGATTTGGAAACAGGAGAGGAAATTAGGGTTTCGGCTGATAAGGAACAGCCTGTATTTGACTCTCCACTTGAGGAATTGGGTGAGAAAGATAAAGACGAAATCTGTGATTTGGAAACAGGAGAGGAAATTAGGGAATCGGAACCAGAGGAAGCTGAAAAGAAGCGAAGAGTTCTCGAGACTACCGATGGGGAAGGAAAGGAGAGTAAGAGAGATAATAAGAGGAAGAAGAAAAGTGGTGAATTTGATGAGCTACCACCAATCTCTACTTCTTCCATGAACATGACTAAGAAGGTTACATTTGATCTCTTAGTTAAAAATTTTGCGTTATTCGATTGTTTGTTTACTTAATGTTACTCTTATTCGTTCTTCTATAGGAAAGAAGAGAATATATTGATCAGCTTCGTGCTGAAAACCAGAGACTCTTGCGTGGTACCATGTCTCTACTTCTCTGTTCATTTTATTCAAGGAACTGGTCCTTTTTTTATTTGTTTATGTTACAAATCTGTTTAGCTTGGTGCTGGTTTGTGTTTATCTTTTCATTATAGAAACTAAAGAAACTGCTTTTAAACCCGTCCCTCTTGTTCGAAAGCCAATTTCGTCTGTCTTGGAGAAAATTCGAAGAAGGAAAGAAGAGATTTATAAACAGTGAGTTTGATTGATGTATTCTCTAGCTACTTCCCCCATCATGTTCTCTTTTCTTGTTAACCTTGTTTGTGTATTATCATTTATCCTGTCGGCAGATTCCTTAGCAGGAAGAAATCGAAACATGATGACATATACAATGATGATGGGAATGATTTTGAGGTATTTGTTGCCAAAGAGAAGAATGAAGATATGGATACGAATATTACAAGCAAACAAAACAATGAAGAGGAGCGTTGCTTGGAGGAGTCTGCAGGTCCATCAGAGAACTCAGACAGTACCTCTAATCAAAAAGTTGAAAGTAACCCTACTCATAAGGTAAGCTAACTCATATGTAGACACTTTAGATCCTTGCACAAATTGGAAGTTGTTTTCTGTTTTGTTGATTTGATTTTTGTTTTTGAGGTCCTTGCTTAAAAGTTTTGTGTGGTATTGGAATGTTTAACTTCTCCTCCGGACCTAGTAATAAGTTAAAGCATTTGTGGATTTAAACTTTAGCTACAAAATGATTTTATTCTGTTAACTCTACCTGCGTCAATTATTTGAGCAGCTCTTTTCGTTCCCACATTACATTATGCAACGGTTCAAAAGTTAGTTTGTAATATAAGATTTAAAGCTGACTCTCTCAGTTTTTCTTTAGGATCAATCCTTGCATTCTCAAAGGACTAACTCTGGAGATGAACTTCTAGAGAAGATATCAAGCAGATCTTTGGAAGAAGTAATGACGCCATCAATTGTTGCCATGAACCTCAAATTGAACCCGTGTCCTGCTCCTGACAAGTGAGTTTTTCTATTTTTACGTGTGGTTTAAATGCGGAAGTATAATCCTCTATATCATTTACAGGCACATCTATCTAATATTCGAAAGCTTCATATAATGCAGTCTTCACGTTTTCATAATTTTTGATGGACAAATGTTAGTTTTATAGCACATGAAATCACTTGTCTGTGTTTCTTTTTTTTACATCATGAGAAATGCCAGTTGTTTGTAGGTTTCAGTTATTTAGGTTTGCCTTATATGTAATAACTAATTCACATCTGCAGTTTTGAAGAAGAGGAGTACAATAAGGAAACTTTTGAGTCTGAGAGCCATGATTCTCCTGGCGACCCCGTTAGAAAATTCATTGATGAGGATGCTGAAGAGGAAGATGACAGCGATAATGATTTACTCCGGTTTGAGGATGACGATGAAGATGACGACGAAGAAGATGATGATCTCAGGGATATGATTGTCAGTCAATTTAAGGAAGATCCAACTGATAAAGATAGACGTAATGAACTGCATCAAAAGTGGCTAGAGCAACAAGATGCTGCAGGGACAGAGAAACTCTTACAGAAGCTAAAACGTGGTATGCAGCAGGACAAAACATCATTATCTGATGATGAAGATGAAGATGACGTTGCTGATGATGAAGAGAGGGCTGAAGATGCTGATGATGAAGAAGTGCAAAAGCCTGGAGGCAGTGAAGATGAAGAAGATGAAGAAGAAGAAGATCCTAGTCATGCAAATTCCATGCGAATGACCATGAAGAAAATAAAGGAAATGATCCCTTTAATGTTCACAGATGAAGATGACATTTATGTTTCGTCTGACGATGAGGAAATGGAAAAGAAGCTTCTGCAACAGCGACTGTACAAGAAAATGGTAGGTGATCCCCGTTCAGTAGTTCTGTCTGCTCCATATTTGATCCACCATACCTCTATATGGTAATCTTATTTGATGTTTCACTTGTGCGGCCTCGTAAATCTCGGTCATTGTTGTTTGTAACAGGAACTGAAGGCCAAGACTTCATCTACTGGAGATGAAAACTCTGAAATTCTTCGCCACATTCAGAAGCCTGAGATCCAGAAGAAAGCAAAACCTTCTTGTAAGATACCACTCAAGTTTCTCCTTTAATCTTGTGACTTTATACACATTGGTTTGCAATGAGTTGGATCTATTGGCTATGACAATTTTGTTTAAACTGTTTTCAGCTTTTAAGGAGAAGGCACTCATGGGAATAAACAAAAACCCTGCTGCATCCAAGGTATAAATAAGCAACTTTCTATGTACCTATCACAAGTTCACTCTTCGAGACTTTTTTACAACATTACTCATGCCTCTTATGCAGTCATCGTTTCTGGGTAGACTTACAAAGAGTTCTATATCAGAAGGATCTCGCAAGCGCGGATCAAACATTGTTCGTGGCTATATATTTGAACGTGGTGACAGCAACAGTAAAAAGTCGCACTCAGTGCCAGAGGAACCTTCAGCTCCGGAGACGGTAAAGCTCTCTCAACAAAAACACACAAAGATTTCTGCTTCACACATATATAAATGTCTTCTTCATAAACATTTGCAGATAGTTGAAGAAAAAAGCCGACCAAGAAGAGCTCCGGCAAAGTTCACTGCCTCACAGTCTCAAGAGAGATCAACAACAATACAGGCCACAGCGGTGGAGAAGGAGACGAGCACGAGGCAACGAACAACCTTATACGAGATTCTAAAGATGTCTTCAAATAAAACATGCTTCAATTCACGCGAGAGTGTGATAAGCAGCAGCCACACAGAGTCTATATTCTCTGCTTTCAAATTGGATAAGAAACCAGTCAAGACTAATCCACAAGTAAATAAATACTCAACTTAAAAATATCAGTTTTTTCTTTTCTTTTAACAGTCCTTTTTATCTAACGAATCTATTAACAGGAAAAGAGATGAAATCAGTTAAAACAAAAGATAAAGGAGAAGTGTGGCAATGTGTGTTTGAAGGAATTGAAGGCTTTGTCTCACTGTTGCAATGAATCTCTATGCACGTATTTTGAGCTTAAATCAAAGGACTGTATCGCCTTTTGTGGATGATGACGTGGCCACCACCAAAACGGCGTAGGACCGCGCGTTTGGCCGTTTCTTGATCAGATTCAGCCGCCTCAATTCTCAAGTGCATAGGTTTATTCAGCCGTCCGTCCTTGTATTTGAACGTGAACAAATAAAGTATTCTGTTTTTATGGATAGAAATTAGTCTAGAATCATTCAACAAATAATTCATCTTTTATGTTTTTTATCACATGTTGCAATTTTACTCAATAAAAATATCAAAAGCTAACACACAGGTGGAAAAATAAAAACTTGACGTTTCTTTGATCGAAAATAAAATAATATCTGAGGATATATCTTTCTTCCTAAGCTTCCGTTAAGACTGAAGAAGACAGAGAGTTTCGTAAACATCTAAAATCAGACAATTTTATTTTTTCTTTCTTTGACTTCCAAAAGAAAATCTCAGATAGATTCCGACCGTATAAATCTTGTTGCTTCCAGATCCGAATTCCCCAGCTCCTATAGATTTGCATAAATGGCGGTTACTGTTTGATCTCAGGAAAATAAAGAGACCTTTCTGCATCTTTTATTGACTTCTCTTTTTTACCTTAAAATGGCGGATTCTCGAAACGGCAAGTCTTTTTTCTTCTTCTCTGTATTGCTTAGTTTGTTTTTCCTTTCACCTACTTATTCAGATGTTTCTCCGGTCGTCACCGCTTCCGAGTTCGATTCTGTTTCGAACGAGAACTCAGATGCTTCTGCTGGACTTATGACTGGAAGCGAATCTGCAAAGCAAGGTGTTTTATTGAATAGACTTGAGGAACTTGTAAGAAATCTTACGGAAGTAGTAGCTAGATTAGATGCTAAGTTATCTGAAACTCAATTTAAGGCAAAGAAGGAGATCAGTAATGAGATCGAAGAAGATGAGATTAGAGAAAAAGCTAAGGCGTTTGCAGTGACAAAGTACAGTCCTTTCTGGTCTGAGAGATTTGAATTCTCATCGGCTGTGAAATTAAACTCCGAAGCGACTTGTATCAATGTGTTGCCGTTTCGAGATTACGAAGGTTTAAGCAAGTATTTTGCAGTTGGGGATTCAAGTGGTAAAGTTTTTGTGTTCTTGAGAAATGGAGATGTTTTGGTTGAGTTTTTCACTACCTGTGATTCACCAATCACATCCATGGTTTCTTACTTCTCTGTGTATAAGAATGAGAGCTTTGTGGTGACTGGCCACCAAAGCGGAGTCATCTTGTTGCATAGACTCCGAGAAGGCTCGATTGGAGAAGATTTGAATTCTGCTGTGATGGAAAATGTTGGTAAGTTTGATGGCACTGAGGACGGTTTACAAGTTACTCTATTGGAAGTGCATCATGTGGGTCGGGTTAGGTATATACTGGCTGCGGATCTTAGCGGAAAGCTCACGGTTTTCACTGAAAACAGAACGGTCTATGGCTCAGTTACCTCAACGAGTAGACCACTCGTGTTCTTGAAGCAGAGACTGTTGTTTCTTACTGAGACTGGTGCTGGTTCATTAGACTTAAGAAGCATGAAGATCAGAGAATCGGAATGTGAAGGTCTAAACCATTCTTTAGCAAGAAGTTACGTTTTTGATGCATCGGAAAGGTCTAAAGCTTATGGATTCACATCCGAAGGCGAAATCATTCACGTATTGCTTCTTGGAGACATTATGAACTTCAAATGTAGAGTAAGATCAAAGAAGAAGTTTCAAATGGAGGAACCTGTTGCGTTACAAGCCATCAAAGGCTATCTTCTTGTAGTTAACCAAGAGAAAGTCTTTGTATACAATGTCTCTACTCAACACTACGTTCGAACCACAGGTCCTCGGCTTCTTTTCACCGCTGCATTAGAAGATATCAGGTCAACGTTCTTGAGCCATCGAGAATCATCTAAAACCAATCACCAGAAGTTTGACAAGGTAACTCCTTTGATAGCAAGTGACCACGAAAAGCTGCTTGTAATGGGTTTAGGAGATGGTTACGTGGCTATATACAAATCAAAGCTTCCAATCTCCAAAGAAGAATTTAACACAGTGCTATGGAGCAGTCCTGTCTTCTTCTTTTTACTGTTCTTATTTGCAGCTTGGCATTTTTTTGCCAAGAAGAAAGAATCTCTCACAGCTTGGGGACCTAATGATCCTTTCACCTCCACGACAATTCATTCTTCTTCTTCTATTACAACTACACAAAACAGTTCCGCATACGCTGAACCAACTAGGAGAAATGATGACCTTATGGATCTTAGAAGAAGGTATGTTTCACCATCTCGTTACTCTCAAGGAGCAGCAACAGGTGGTTACCGGTCAGTTGGGTCTAATGACCCGAGCTCAAGAGCTCCAGTGGAAACTACTAACTACAGAACAACCGCTCAGGAGATGAAGTATTTAGGTGGGTTTGGTGAAAGAAGAGAGAGTTTATTTGGTAATAACAAAGCTTTAGACGACGAAAACTAGTTATGTTTTGTTTTTTTTGTTCAGCTTCCTTTTTTACCGGTTTAGTTGGGTTTAATCAATGCACTTCGGTTTGCTTCGAACTGTTAACCGGGTTTTTCCCTCATTAATGAAAGGGTAAAATGGTCAAAGCCCATAATTAATCCATTATCTTCTTCCTCTTAATCCATAAGGACCAGAAGATCTCTGTAACTCACCAATTTTGTGTTCATATTTTGGGCGGGTAAAAGATGATTACTTTTTTTTCCCCCATTAATCCCATTCTTTCTCCAACTCTACGATAAATATTAATTTGATAAAAGCCAATGAGTTGATAACATCATCAACGGGAAAACGCACTCAAAGTGTTCGACGAAATTCCGCAGAGACACTATATAACACTTTAGAAGATGCCAATAGAACCAATTCGATTCTTGCGAGCCAGCGCAGGTGTAATTGTTGGAGGGTTTGTGATCATAAACGTGGTTTCCTCAGTAGCCATAGGAGCATTTCGATTTAGCCTTGAGGAGAAACAGAAGAGAAGCGGATTGGCTTGTAGAGTTTGTCGTGGGAAAGGGTTTTACATCTGTAAATAATGCAAAGGAAAAACAACAATAAAATGGTCGCCATTGTTTGATCCAGTTTGTATTAATCCATGTCTTTGCCCTACTTGTGATGGTCACAGGTATTTCCATCATTAACTCTTGGTATCTTTGCATTTTTTCACTGCAAGTCTAAACAAAGCACAAAAGTCTGACAAGACATTAAAAAGCTTATTGTACCTGATTGTTCTTATAGACAAAAAATTTTTATTTAAAAAAAAAACTATGGCAGGGTTCAACGATGTCTCAACTGCATAGGAAAAGAATACAGTTTGACTCATTAGTCTGATGATTTGATCTTCTTTGTGATTTCAATAGCTTTTTCGAGATATGATCATATCATTACATCGTTCATAATTGTGACTCGTATGTGTTGTTTATTTTTTATTTGTTTTTATCTAATTCATGCGTGTTACAAAAATCATTCATAATTGGGACTCATCTCGATTATATGTGTAAGACAAACTTCCCGCATCTGTGGTTATAATAAATTCATAATCAGTTTTAAGTCTTAATTTAAGTGATGAAACATTTGACTGTGTCATTCTCTGCTGACCACTAAAAAAGAAAAAAATGCATGAAAGAGACAAAAAACGAAAGATTAGGCAAGAAAGAGAGAAATGGAAGACAAAAAGAGAGTGAATGATTTGGATTTATGTGTTTTTATCCACAAACATAATACTCTAAAGATTGTCTCTGTAATAACTGAAAATCTCTTTTTATGTGGTTTCAAATTAAATGAAAACCAAACACTTGAGTTGTCTTTTGTCAATTTTCTAAAGCCTTATTGTTTCAGAGCATAAGAGCATTGTTTCCCCTTGTATCAGAGCAACCTGCACTTTTCTGTTTTCTCTCTGTTTTGCTATGCAGTCATTTCCAAGCTCAGAGACCGTTGTTTTAGCCTCGAACTCACCACTTCGTAATCCTGGTGGCGATGACGTGGATATAGATTTCGCTGACGTATTTGGTGGTCCTCCTAAGAGACGGTCCAAGCTTAATAATAATAACCAAGTTACTCGACATAGCTTCAGTGAAACTTCTCTCAATCGACGTGACGTCGACGGCNATCATCTGTCCGTCGTCGTTTTACAGCTGATGATTTCTTCGATGATATTTTTAGAGTGAAGAAGGAACAAGAACCGTTCGGTTCATCACTTCCGGGTTCTCGGATCCTTAGCCCAGCTCACAAAGCTGAATCTTCTGGGACTTCGTTTCCTTCACAATTCAGGTCTGTTTATTTCTATATACTGATTTTGTAAGATTTAGTTTCCATAATCATTGAAACAGAGTTTGTTCACCTCAGTCTTCCTGCAAAAGCAACAGAGATTTCAACGTTTAGTTCAGTTACTCGTAGTTTAAGCAAGAACAAAGACAGTAATCGCACCTCTCCTTTGTCAAGAACTTCGAATAAAGCTGATATGATCTCTACTGTTAAATCAGATTCTGATGTTGCTCCTAAAGTTGTTGTTACTAGTAAAGACAGGAAGTTTCATTTTTCCATCTACAAGTGGCCTAATCAAGAAGTTCCTGTTGTCATTTGGGGTAGTTCTAGATTGAGTTCTATGTCTAAAGCTGAGGAGACTACACCTAAGGATCCTCCATCTGTTTCAGTTGAGAAAGCGAGTAAAGATGAAGAAGGAAATGGAGAAAGTGGTTTATCTAGTTTGAAAGAAGAAAAGAAGAGTGTTCACAAAGAGAAGATAGAAATGGATTCGATGTGTGAACACACCTTCTCTGGTGTGTCAAAAGAGCGTGAAGCTAATGTGAAGCCTCTTCATTCAATTGATTCCATGTCTGAACAGGTGTTCTCTGGTGTGTCAAAAGCGCATGAAGCTAATGTGAAGCCTCTTCATTCACTGTTTTATGATAAGGATGAGAGTAAAGGTTATTTTCTGCAGACATATGTTTTTGTTTCATATGGTTGGGTTAAGCTTTCTTCTATGGACTTCATTTATTGTTCTTTTGTCATCTCAGGTGAGGATATAGTATTGGACGAAGAAGTTATAAGAAAAGGTAAAAGCAAAGCTAAAAACACACGTAGTTCTACTGGAGATACAAGAACAAAAAAGAAACCACAAAGCACTAAAGGTTCTTTGGATAATCCGATACCCGATAAATCCAGCTTCCCAAGTTCATCCTCAATACCAGAAGTTGGCAAAGATGGATCCAAAGGAAAGGTGATGGACTTTGTTAAGATCTTTAGTCAAGGATCTTCAGTTGGAACAGGTAAGGACTCTCTTGGACAAAGCTCTAGATGGAGAACTAAAGAACCTCCCAAGACTGATATCAATCATGATGGTGTTAATACCAAGGAAACTATAAACGTTCCTGATCAACAAAAGAAACCAACTCCAGATATCCCGGCTGTGGTACTTACTCGAAAGATCAAGATCTTGCTATATGTTTCTTGATTTGTGATTCCTTATATGTAATGTTTTTTGCAGGATCGTGATCAGAAACCTTCACAGGCAACTCAGAAAAAAGATTCAGATAGGAAGAGTGAGAACAATAATATGCCTCCTGGTGTTACTGAAAAAGAAGAGATCAAACAAGAACCGATCACATGTAAGTTCCTAAATTGGTATATCGGATTCAATCCCTTGTTATTATATCTGAGCTTACATGTTTTGTTCTATCAGCAAATACTAACTCAGAGGATATAGATGAGCCCATCCATGTAACTTTCATGGTAAACAAAATATTATGTACTTTAACCTTCAAGTTTTCAATCATAACTTATCGGCTTGGAACTTGTTATATGCAGGTGGAGGATATAACTCAAGATGTAGAAGAAATCACAACTAATGCTGAAGAAATCCAAGTAATACTTACTAAGAGATATACTATTTTTCTCTATACACTTTGACAAAAAACAAAGCCTCAAAACTAATCCTGAACATCTATAGAACATCAATGCGAAAATCCGCAAGTGGTCAAGTGGAAAAACCGGAAACATACGGTCTCTTTTGTCCACACTGCAATATGTAAGAATCTTCTAACATTATTGTTATAACTATTTTTCATTAGTGATCAATCTATTTGCATAACTAATGAACTTGGATGTTTTGTTTTAAAGATTCTTTGGCCTGGGAGTGGATGGAAGGCGGTTCCTTTAATGGATATGATCGAAGGAAACGCAGTTCGAAAATCGTATCAGAGAGCATTACTAATCCTTCATCCAGATAAGCTACAACAGAAGGGTGCTTCTACTAACCAGAAATACATGGCTGAGAAAGTTTTCGAGTTATTACAGGTTTGTTGTTGTTACTAGATTTCTCAACTACAACAATGTTGCAGTATCTTTGAATCCGATTCATATATTGTTGTTTGGTTCAATCTTTAGGAAGCATGGGACCACTTCAACACTCTTGGACCGGTTTAAAGTTTACACGAAGGCTAAAGGCTTTAATGGGTTAAGTAGGTCCGTACAGAGAGTTAGGCCATATAATTAATTGGGTTAGGCCCATTAAAGAGGATATAGTAGTTAGCCGTTGGACAAAAAGGTTAGGCCAGGTAAAGTGTGTTGAGGTGTGTAGTTGGTGTTGTTGTGTTGGCTACTTGGCTTTTACGATTCTTTTTGTTAACGGTATAAGCTACTTTTAACTTCTACTTAAAGCTTTTGTATTCTCTGTTTTACCCTTCACTCGTATTTCAATACCACCACCACACACTTCACCAAATTGGACTCTGACTCTTTGCCCACCTCTAAATTACCTTTCTACCCTCCTGAGGTTTTCTTTGGCGTCACACACATCTAAAGTTTGTTATTTGTATTTTTGTGTTATTTTTTCAAGAATCCAATGTATGAGAAATCACTTCTGATATAGAGATAACACCAATACATCTCAGACATTATATGCATTTATTGGAAACCTACAAAACTTATTATGTAGAGTCTGAATTCATGGCTGTCTGAATTCAGACATTGATTTTAAAACAATAACAAAACCATTTTATAACAAGAAAAATCGTTAAATAATCTCAACTTCATTTTCCACAATCATTGTACTTCCCTCCTCTTCGTAAACCACAAAAACAGTGACTGAGCAAGAGAGACTGGAGCAGTTAATTTCTAGCTAGGAGTAAATAATGGAGTAGTTTTGTTAATTTTTCTCTATATGGGTCAAAGTCATAAAGTATGAAGACTTTAGTGCATTTTCTAATTAATTAACCCTTTAATTATTCAAAAGTTCCACAATAGCCCACTTACATTTTAGTATTAAGTTCTATGAACCCTATTAAGGAACGAAATTAAATTAAACCGGCGGCATGACAAAAGCGTAATTTTCACAACATGAATTGGTGTCCCTGTCTGCAACAAAAACGATAAACAGAAGGCAAACCGACACGTAAGCAAATATCAACCGGTTATAATCGGTTTACATCTACCTTTTTATTTTGTTACCGTTCATCGGTTTTTAAAAACCTCAATCCAATAAGCTCTTCACTACTCTGTTCCATCTCATTCTCTTATCTTTCCAATTTTACCCTCACATTTCCTTGTAATTCTCCACTTCAACCAAACCTCTCAAACTTGTAAGATGTCTTTAGTCTCTAAGCATCGTTCTCCGGTTAAACCAATGGTTGTTGAGCCACGAGCTATCCTCTGTTCAACCGGAAACAGATTTAGAGATTCCAAAGCAGAGATTACAAACAAGCCACGAGTGTCGAAATCTCCGGCGACTGAGAAACCGGATTCTAATTTCACAGCCTCGATAGATGATTCATCTTCTTATTCTTCATCATCGGAACGTTCGTCAGTGAAGACTATAAAACGAAAAGGAGTAACGAAGAAGCTCAATAATGTAGTATCCGTCACCGGCGGTGAAGACATTTCTCCTAAAATTCCGGGACCGGTCAAGAGATGCCAATGGATCACACCTAATTCAGGTTTCTTTGTCTGACAACTTTTTTTTTTCCCTCTTTGCCTCATTTAACTTTTAATTTAAATTTCATGATTTTTTTTGCTTTTTAAATCGTAGAATTTCGTGAATAACGAGGTGGTGTTTTTTCTCCTTTTATTTATTAGAAGATAAAATAAAATAATTTTAACCTTATTGTCCTTTTCGAACATTTAATGAAACTGCAAAGAGTTACTTAAAAGACACTTGCCCATTGTCTTCGTTGTATTGTTGTGTCTCTAAATAATATCTCAATCGACTTCAAAATTGGGAAGCCATGTGAATTCTTTTTTTTACTGGTTTTCAAAATGTAAGATTCTTGAAGTAACTATCAGTTTCATAAGTGTCAACAACATTTTAATTGCTCATTGCAAAAACTAGGTCTTGTAATTGACAAATATAAAAAGTTGAAGATTGATGGATATATAGTTTTTTTCGGTTAATAATAATAATGATGGTGATTGATGAACAGACCCAATCTACGTGTTGTTCCATGACGAGGAATGGGGTGTTCCAGTTCATGACGACAAGAGACTCTTTGAGCTACTTGTCTTCTCACAAGCATTGGCTGAGTTTAGTTGGCCATCGATCCTTCATAAAAGAGCTGACTTTAGGTAAATTTAGACTATCAGAGAAAGATTCTTCCTTTGTTCTCTGTTCTTTGGTGTAATATAAGAATTTGGTGTGTTTGTTTCTTTGTGTAGGAAGCTCTTTGAAGAGTTTGATCCTTTAGCTATATCACAATTCACAGAGAAGAGGTTACTGTCTCTTAAAGTAAATGGATGTCTCATTCTATCTGAACAGAAACTGCGAGCAATTGTAGACAACGCCAAATTGGTTCAAAAGGTAGTTAAGTGTGTTTCGTTAAGCAATTGTTAATTTGTTATGTGTGTTGTGTAAGTTTTTTGAAACAGCTGTTTGGTTGTAAATTGAAAACAGATAAAGCAAGAGTTTGGATCATTTAGCAACTATTGTTGGAGATTTGTTAACCATAAACCATTAAGAAATGGTTATCGATATGGTCGTCAAGTACCTGTTAAGTCCCCAAAGGCTGAGTACATTAGCAAAGATATGATGCAGAGAGGGTTCCGCTGTGTTGGTCCTACTGTTATTTATTCCTTCTTGCAGGCCTCTGGCATTGTTAATGATCATCTCACAGCTTGTTTCAGATACCAAGAATGTAATGTTGAGATTGAGAAAGGACCTAAGAGCCCTGCGATTGAGATTGAATTGGATCTGCACTCTCCATGACTCGGTTGATCAGCAACATGGATTGACTTATTGAAGAAGAAGATGATGACCAGAGTTTTTATTCATTAATCATTATGATATGTTGTAGCATTTGTAGCTAAGCTGTGTTCATTGGTTTGTGCTTTTAATCTAGCTAGCTTTGTCTAACTAGATATATGTGATGAGATTGTATGGGTTAGTTTATAACAAAACGATTGATTGCAAATGATGGATCTTGATGACAAGAGGCTGAATGGGATTAAGACATGATACATGAATTGACAAGACACAAAATAGTTTCAAAGCCACTAAGTAATGTAACATTTGTAAGGGAACAGAACCATACATCTACGATGTCTTTATCTACAAATAATTGAAACCAAATTCATAAATTGAACAATGACTCTTAACACTCCAATGCTTCCATGGAGACTGCTTTGTGCAGATCATATTTGGATACGATGCGAAAGAACATATGATATTTCATAAAAGATCCAGATACCTGTAGAAGATGAAGAAACTCAAGGGGATTAGTTTCTTCATGACAAGCCATCCGAGTTTGCTGAGTTGTTCATGTTAACTACGAGCCTTCCCATTTCCAAGAGTAAGCTCGAGATCTTCCATACCAACATCATGTATCCTCTCTCCTTCCCATGGCTTAACTTGAGCATTCTCGAACTTAAACTCAGAGCTTTGACCAATCTCTTGAAACGCAGCAATATTTGAAGATATTTGCTGAGGTGCAGGTTTCACAAGATTGAAGGTAGGAGAAGTTGGCACCATACTAGCACCAAATGGTTGTTGTTGAGCAAACTTATGAAAGCTTATCCAATGACCAGAATCAACAGTAGAAGTATCAGACTCATCACATTCAGGTATAGTAGCAGGAGTATGAAACTGGCGATGTGTAGGACTAGCAGGTGCAGAAACAGCAAAGAAAGGATAGTTAAAAGACGACATTGATTGTTTAGCAATGGACATAGACTGATTAGCAATAGATTCCCAGTTGGGTAATGGTTTAGGATTCTTGGAAGTTGGTGATGAGACAGGTGGAGTTACAGGACAACTGTTTGAGATTCTAAGTGAAGGTAGAGAGGAAGGAATGCCACCATTTCTGAGGAAAGGGAAGTTATTTGGTTCACGAGAAGGACTTGGGAAAGAGGATGAAGATGGACTGACTTGGTAAGAAGGAATGGGACTTTGAAAGGCTGATGAAAGTGGACTCTGGTTCTGAGATGAGTAAGGAGTAGCTCGAGATGATGACCCAGCTATCTCACAAGGTGGAGGCTTACATCCCTAATACACCAAATCACAATGTAAAGAGTTTGAATCCAAGTATCATAGATAAAGATTAAGACTTTAGCATATAGTAATAGATCAAGAAGCAGAGACCTAATAAATTACAATCTAATTCACTTGCAGCAGTTAGATTAGATCCATCCATATATAGATAATTAAACAAAGATTTCTCTTTTCTATTAAAAACCAAGCTTAATCAGATTCAAAACCCTATAAAACGAAATCGAAATAGACAAATTCAGATTCAGACATCAAAAGATAAAGACACAAGTTCAGATCTGGAAAAAAAAAGAGAATTTTTATCACCTTGCGATAAGTAGTACCATCTTCTTCAACAACCCAACCAGCTTCAACACAAAGTGCCTTAAGAACTTCATTATTATCACAATGTTTAGGTAGATTATAATCACCTTGAGCTCTAAGACCAGTGTATATCTTAGCAGCTACAGCTCTTCTTCGTCTCTCCCTCCTCCGATTGTTCTCTCTCTCCCTCCACGATGGCTTCCTCCTCGCTGCAG
>KE156672.1:90074-124106 GCA_000411055.1 Leavenworthia alabamica
CCATCTGACGTCATCCTTTCACACACAAAAAAAACACCAACTTGAAAAGTTCCGAGCTTCGATAGGTGGGTGAAGATTGTGTGAACGTAGACTGAAGAAGAAGAATAAAAAGGAGTGAGAAGTTAGTGCTCACGAGGAATACGCTTTTACTTCGCTGGAATCGAAGAAGAATCTCTCTTTCTTACCATTATTTATTTTAATATAAAACTTGGTTCGTCGTGTGTTTAAGTACATGAGTTCACATTAAACATCAGTGTTACTTGTTCTCTATCTATCGTCCACGTGTACAAACATCGATTATAAAGGGTTGATACTGTCTGAGGTGTATATTCTCTAGTGTGTGATTGGATGTAGAGGATAATAGCGCGACACAGATGAAGAGAAGAGAAGAGAAGAAGGAGACAAAGTGGGACCCGTTAATTTCCAGTATGGGTCCCTTACTTGTATGACCAGAAAACACCACTATTATATTTAACAATACCAAATTATTTAATACGTAAATTATTATTTGTAAACTGTAAATTTGTGATGAACCTTCTTCGTACTTTACAGTTTACAAAGAAGACATATCAAAATATATGTCGATTTAAAACTTTATTATACAAATGTTTAATGCTATAATGATGTTAAAGTTTTGCTTAAGCGTATTAATTGCTGGGCCCATCGTTATTTTAATATCGTTCATAATAATGTCTGATTCATTGAACATAGAGGGAAAAAATGTTGACGGGTTTGTCCCACATCTAGTCCCAATTGCATAAGATGATAAGATAATATGATCTTCCAACAAACACGAACTGGAAATAAATTACAAGGTTTTATCTATATAATAAAGAGTAAAAAAAAGTAAGAATCTATGACTTTTGTCTTAAAATATCTACTTTGATCAATGTCGTAAGTTTTTTCTGTAATGGGGTATCAGAGACTCAGACTACAGTTGTTGTTATGTCACGATTCATTTTGTGATTTTAAGATTATGAATTTGTGACGTTGTTTTATAAAAAGCAGAGAATAGTAAATTGTCTTTATATAATTTCCAGAAGCTATAATACTTGGGATGAGTCAGAGGGTTTGGGTTTGCTCTTAGGAATTGACCAAAAATATTTTCAACGCCGTTGCCGGGGATCGAACCCGGGTCACCCGCGTGACAGGCGGGAATACTTACCACTATACTACAACGACTTTGTTGATAGACTTATCAAAGTCTATTAATTTTTTGTATTTCTCTTAATCATATGACAATATATATTAAGTCATTAACCTTAACGTAGTTGTTTCATTACTTTTTCAGGTTAACAAATTGATGTATTTCTTTTTAATAATGTATTTATATCACAATCTATTCAAATTTAAAATCTCGGAAGCTACTAAATATTACTGCGATTTTTAAAATCTTCAAAAAAAATCACAATCATTTTAGTGACTTCAAAAAAAAACAATGTTTATGAAAATGATGTATTAGATTGAAAAATTGATAAAAAAACACAAACAAATTGTAAAACATCAGTTGCATGAGGAGAACATTTCGGCTTTTAGGCCAAAGTAGTTTGACTTTAAAACAAAAATGTTTTGCTTTTCTGATTACTTCCATGTTACCTTGCTAACTCTTCACAGTAAACAAATATAATAATACTTATATATTTACCATGCAAATTTACAAATATGTGATGTATATAGAATATTTTTTTGTTCTTTGTGAAGATAAACATTATACGATGTCGTATTTTTAATAGGTCGAGGTGATTCAAATTCAAACCCATGAAGAAGAAATGAAAACAGGGGTATAATCGTAATTCGACGAATGCATGTGGCCATAACGCCTGACTTTAAAAAAATAGCAGTCAACCATTCAGATTCACGTCGATCGCGTGTCTACATGTACATAAAATTTAACCAAACGTTAACATATCCATTTTTTTAGTTCAAAGTTCAAACTTCGGTTTACAATATACCAAATTATGTAAAAATAATATACCATTAATTTATAGAAAATTAACTACGTAAATAGTCTTTTAATCGAATTCTTATCATACAGACATTTATTTATTTATTTATTAGAGAGTTATAAAAAAGTAAAAACCATTTAATTAAACAGATAAAGGTTTTGGTATGATATCATCATCAAGCCACGAAAAAAAAACCGCTCAATTTCCACAGTCCAAATGGTAGTAGTACAAAAGCCACGTGGCGATTAATGATTAGTTAAGATAAGAAGGCGGTCGCTATCGTCCCTTCCTTTCACTCCTCTGTCTCAGTCTCTCTGCTTTTCCTCTTTCTCCCTTACTCTTACTCTGTCTCTCTTCGTCATACTCAAAACAAACCCTAATTTCTCTACTCGATCCTTCTTTTATTACCTCACTAAATCCATGAATTTTCATTTCAGAGATCGTGAACCTCGATTTGTTAGTTTCTGATCATAAAGTGAAAGATAAAGAAGAGGAGAATGACAAGTAAAATGCTGGAAGCTGCTGAGAATAACTCAAACGTCATTAATGGAGGTGGATTCTCTCATCTACAGAGTTGCTTTGGAGACTGTAGTAGTGAAGATGAATTGGCGGTGTTACCTCGTCATACTAAAGTTGTTGTTACCGGAAACAATCGTACCAAATCTGTACTCGTTGGTCTTCAAGGTGTTGTTAAAAAAGCCGTCGGACTTGGTGGTTGGCATTGGCTGGTGAGCTCAATTTAGCTTCGATTTTTTTTCCTTACATGGTTTTGTCTAAATGATTAACAAAAATTAGCTCGAATCATAAGCTAACTAATGTAGTTACTGAATGAAGTGGATCGATTAACGCAACTAAAAAGAAAAAGAAAAAAGAGATCAAAATACGATGGGATTGATTGTTCTAAAAAAATACCAACTTTATTCTAAATTGCATCATAAAGATCTGCACTTTTTATATTTATTTAAACTTTTTTTTNGTTACCGGAAACAATCGTACCAAATCTGTACTCGTTGGTCTTCAAGGTGTTGTTAAAAAAGCCGTCGGACTTGGTGGTTGGCATTGGCTGGTGAGCTCAATTTAGCTTCGATTTTTTTTCCTTACATGGTTTTGTCTAAATGATTAACAAAAATTAGCTCGAATCATAAGCTAACTAATGTAGTTACTGAATGAAGTGGATCGATTAACGCAACTAAAAAGAAAAAGAAAAAAGAGATCAAAATACGATGGGATTGATTGTTCTAAAAAAATACCAACTTTATTCTAAATTGCATCATAAAGATCTGCACTTTTTATATTTATTTAAACTTTTTTTTTTTGTTTCCTCAATCAATTTCTTGAGAATCTTTATCCCTTTTTTCATCTATGTGGGTTCAAGCTGGCTTTTAAATTTGTTTTACTTGTCACTAACTTTGGATCATGACTTACACCACCATTTCTCTAGCTTTACTAATATCGATTATCAAGTTCCATCATTTCTTGTCTCCAGCATTCCCATTGCTCAAAAAGTCCCATACTTTACTTGTACTTTAAATCTAGTCATTGTGCTTTAATTTTTTTAGGTTTTGACAAATGGGATAGAAGTGAAGTTGCAGAGGAATGCACTTAGTGTTATTGAAGCTCCTACTGGGAACGAAGTAGATGATGATGATGATATTGAAGTTGAACATACTAAGTGGAATCCCTCTGATACGAGTAAGTTTGGTTTCTTGTCTGGATTCGTCCAAATAATGTGGCATGTTAAGATCTTCGAGTGTGTGTTTTGCAGCATCTGAGGACACTTTGAAGCATCATAAGTCGAAGCAGAGAGGACACAGATCATTACGGTTGAATCAAAAGGCAATGTGCAGGGCTTTATCTTGTGACTCACACTCAAAAAACTCGAGTTTTACTCCTCATGGGAACATGGTAATGCCTCAGACTTCTTCTATTTATGGGATTGATATCTTAATAATGTTTCGAATTACTGATTTGAGAATATGGTTTTAAGCAGAAGGTTGATCTTACCAAATTGGATATGCCTGCATTGTTGAGATATTGGCGACATTTTAACCTTGTAAGTTCAAAAAGACCAATCTTTTTTCTGTGTTTTTGTGTTTGATAAAACATGATTGATCTGTTCTTTTGTATAGGTGGATGCTCTTCCTAATCCATCAAAGGAGCAACTAATTGACATTGTTCAAAGACACTTCATGTCTCAGGTAACAAAAAGCTACATATGTCTGTCAACTTGTCTTATGATTTTGAGTTTTTGACAAGTATGAGACATATCTTCTCTGGTTTGCAGCAAGTGGATGAGCGTCAGGTTATTGTGGAATTTGTTCAGGCTGCAACAAGAACTAATAAGGCTAGCAAGTTTAAACCAAAAGATCCCAAAAAACACTGATCTTTAACTGCAACAGGTGAATCTCCTTAACAGACTAACTGCGCGGGTCTCATGTTTTAATCATTCCGCTGCTTGAGTATAGTAAGTAGTAGTATAGCTCTGTCTCTTTTAAATGAACACTAGTTGTTATTGTTCTCTCATGTAAGTAAAGTACATCAAGAGACAAGAATCTATAACCTCTTCTTTAGTTCTTTCAGATATGAAATATGTTAGGAAGTTAATAGGTAAATGCAAAATCATTACTTTGTAAAAATATATATAAAAAAGATACAAATCATAGAAACAATGCAAATGAGATGAGTGCAACAACTTAATACTTAAAAAAAATCTAAAATAGATTGAAGAAGAAGATGATTCAAAGAAACGTGACAATGAGATACAAACCGGAGCTCCGGTTTTACGAACGGCTAGGGCAGAAAGAGATCACGTAATTAGATCCGGTACAAGTGAAGGTACTCGTAGCGTCGTCGTATGCATAACTGTAAGCGCCAGGGCAAGCATTTTTAAACATGGCTGAGTAATGCGTCGGAGAACAAGTTTGGGGCGTTGCATGAGCACCGGTGCAACAGAATTCCTCCGAGTTAAACGCCGCACAAGCGCTCTTACACGCGGCTATAATTCCAGTACGCGGATCCATGATCCGAAGCTCGTTNTAGAACACCGCCGCAGTCTCCCGTGATGCAGTTACCGTGTCCGGTAGAGTCGAAGTTGCAGCCGGTACGAGCCCAGAACCGTCCTGACCAACCAGCGGGAGCAGTGAGCTGTACGGAAGCACCAGGAGTCAAGGGAAATCCACCGTCACCGAGAGTGTTGCTGTTGCCGGAGAGAATTCCCGGCCAAACAGTGTAAGGACAACTGTTCTTTAAAGTGAACACGGTGGCGGAAACAGCAATGCCGCCTGCAATTCCAAAACAAGCAAAAACTGTTAAGAAATAATATAGAAAATATTCTCATTTATAAACAGATCGAGATATCAAAGAAGAAACTAAACACAGAGTAGGTTTATTGTTTACTTGAGAAGAAGACAATGAAGAGAATGTGAATACTGGAGAAATTCGCCATTTTTAACTGTTTTTGTGTGCTGTGGATGATGATAATTGTGATGATGAATATCAGTTACTCGCACCGATCCTCTACTTATACATGTTGATTTGAGGTAGTGTTATAATAATATTTTAAAATTAATTATAGTTTTTGTAAATATTTATAAATTACAGTAAATAAACTAATTAAATGAAATAATACTATTTTGTTGTGTATTGTTAGCCCATCTTCTTTGGATCTATTGCGTTAATTTACAACATATATTGACGGTTGAAAGAAAAAATCGTGGGTCATTCATTATTACGGATTGATGAACATATATTAATTAAGTTGACAGTAACGGTGAAAGATCATGGGCCATTAAACTTAAAAACCAAAACCCCCAAAGAGACGTGAAGAGACCGCACGTGTAACCTATTTCCACACGTCCGTAGTATATTCCGTTATTAACCACAATAGCCCGCGCAAATAGAAACTGTCTTCCATGATCCCATTTCCATCACTTGTAATTGCTAAACCGGAGTTCTGGTTAAGACCGGTTAAGGGCTGAAAGTGATCAATTAGTTAAAACCGGTACAATTAAACGCATTGACGTCAGCGATGCAGCCGGCGTAATGGCAATCACCAAAACCAGCTTGACACAACCAGAATGGGACTAAGACACAACTCAAATGAATACTTGTGTTTCAAGAGAACAAAAGGTGTATATCAAAGAGCTAACAATGAAAGAGACAGCTCATAAATCTTTTCTGCCTGTAAACTTTTGATATTATTTTTTTTTGTATGCAAAGAAAGAATCGTATGTACAACAGAGTTAATGTGACTTTTTACAAGAATCTCCTCTAAAACAACCTATAGATGGTGAAGGTCGGAACTTGTAGTAAGTAGCAAACGATAAATATGTGCCGCTTAGACCAGCATATACTTTGAAAAAGCTATGTGAATACAAGGTCAGGTATATGAATAGTATTGTCAATGATATTACCACTGAAAAAGTTGCTATGCACTTCAGAACAGAGAGTTCTTCTTCTTGTCTTTGATTGGGGAACTTCCCTTGAGCATTGAAATCAGATAGAAGTTTGTCCTTCAGCTGAAATGAATCCATTAACCAAGCAGAAGATTCTTCTTCGTTTGCTGGAATATCATTTGGTGAAACACGCCGAACATGGATATGAACTTCAGAAGGATCAGTCCCGAATACATTGTCCAAGAAAGATGGGCAACGAGGCTTATATGCGATAGTCAAATCATATACTGCATTTCAAGAAGATGATGTAAGAACTAATGAGGTTCGGGTTCATGAAAAGGAAATGCATTGTACAGTAAAATTGTGGTCATCAAAAGTTTGTAGACATTACCTGCATCCAAAGAGTTATGAAGAACTTCTAAGCACACGCTAAAACCCCTTGTTTTTGGCAGAAGTACGTTTGATAATGCTGGAAGACCAATCTCAGCTGCAAACTTTTGGCTTCTCTTGCATTTCTCTTCACTGCATAACAAAAGAAGTGAGCTCTCAGAAATATGAAAGAAGATATTAGACTAAGAGCAGCTTTTCACACATTCATGCATCAGTACTTAGCAGCAGGTAAGACATGTGTTCAATGGTGCTAAATTATACTACCAGGGAGAAACTGAGTGTCATCTTCGACGTTACAGATTGATTACGAATTAGCTTATATCTAGAGCAGTTAAGCATATGTTGCAATTCGTTTGTTATGTATGTTCATATGTAAACTCAGATAGAGAAGATATAGTACGTGAAATCGGTTCCTTCTGGGAATAGAGCAAGCCATAAGGGTTCTTTAGGATCGTTAAAAGATGAAAGCATTTGAAGCAAAACAGGTTCGTCGACCTCCCGTTTCCTCTCAACTGGGATGAACTCCAAAACATGAAAACCCCAACCAAATATAGGTAATCTCATCAAGCTGCTCTTGAGCACGTATTTGATGTAGCCAAGACACCCTTTTCTCAAGGCAATATTCCACAAATACATCCAATCAACCTCTGTCCTGTGATTTGCAATAAGCAAAACACGTTTATCAACGGGAATGCTGTCTCCAGAGAAGAACACTGTTGTCCCATTAACCGTTTCAAAGAGGTAAGGCCACAAAGCTAACCAGTGACCAAAGATCAAAGAAATAACTTTCCTAGATTGATGCACACTCAGAAGCCGTAAACCAAGAGCAGCTATTGGTGCAAAGTAAAGCAGAAACATAAAAGCAGTAGAGAGAAAGACCAATAAGATCATGAGACCTCTGAGAATCCTAAGTAGAGTCAAGGGACGGTTCTTTAAGTTATCAGAATTCAGATCTCCGGAAACTTCCATCTTTTTTTCAAGATAAACCTCAACACAAACTGCAGCAATGTAGATTCAAATATTACACAATGCCACCTAAAGTTCCCCACATAGATTTAGTTGCAGACAAGATACTAAAAAAGCCAATGTAAGAGCCTAAATTTGAAATACAACTACAACATTCTAAGCTAAAACAACAATTTGATTAGACATATTGATTAGAGATCCCTAATCAACAAGTCCAAGAATAAAGAATATTGTAAAAAACCCAATTTTGAATGAAACTTATACAAAAGGAACATTCTTTTTGCAAATTATGAATCACAGGAACATGAATTACTCTCCACAAGCAACTATGAACAGAGAATCACGTGTTTTTATGAGCTCAGTAGGAGAATAAAGCAAACGAATAATACTAAAGAAACAATCTTTTTCATTGTCATACTAAGTATATCTAAAGCTGCAATAAAATCGAATCCAATTGACTATAATCGTCTATACTCCAAAACAAACACGCAAAATCACGGGAAAAAACTTAACCAAATTGGGAAAGACTTGTAAAAACCGCAAGTAATAGTCAGATCCCACGTGATAAAAAGATCAGAAGCAGAGCATTATAAACACACTTCTCACGTATCTCCAAACAAGAGAGAAAGAGAAACAATCTAAAGCATGACGAAGAAGAAGAAGAAGAAGAAGAAGAGAGAAAGATAAAGTACCTGGAGAAGAAGTAGAAGAAGTTGGCGAAGGCAAAGAGGAGAGGATAATACTTAAATGGAACAGAGTAAATCCTAATCCTAACCTCAACAAATAAGTTTAGGCGTCGGATCTAAATCTAATGGTAGGCGGTGTAATTATCAGATACGGTAAGGTGCACTGTAAGTTAGCAATCTGATTCGCTGATTTCGGAAAAGGTCAAAAGTTCCGCGAAGACAAATTGGACTCGTCTTGGCGTCGTTTCACTTAACCTCTTTAAAAAACTTAATTAATTCCCTTTATTCTTATTCGTTGTACCAAACAAGAATCACATATATATATAATCACACTTTTAATCATTTTTTATAGATCTGAATTATTTAGAGAATAGATGTTTTTATTAGATTAAGTTGTTACTTAAACATACATATGCCTTGGCAAAAATATATATAATTTAATGTATAAAAAATGCTGAAGAAAAAATCGTATTATAGACTCTAGTTCAAAAGTATGTATTTTTATTTGATTATAACATAAACATTGACCAAAACGTAAAATTCTTAAGTTTAAAAAGTGTGATAAGAGTAGACCAAATATGAGGAGGATATGATTGATCAGTTCAAAAATAATATTCGCCGCCGATTCGTCAACTTCTAGTAGGGGTATATACGCAATTAAACATATATTGGGGTTAAAAAGGAATAAAGAGTAAATAAGAGGGCTTATGCACACAATTAACTAATTCACAGTGACGGCGAACTTGATTATCTATCGGGAGAACTTCAGACACGGTGTACTCCGATCTTCTCATTTGTCTGAATTTCATCGTCAATCAATTCATATGACCTTCTCATTTAGTTATTCTAAGTGATTCCATAGGAGCAGAATCAATGGCAGTTTCTATTGAGCTTCCCGTTTTCTCTAGTCTCAGAGTTCCATTGTTCTCTCGTTTACCTCTCAATCCTTCATTTAGAATTCCATTTTCGTCCATTGATGTTACAGCGCGATTGAAATGCACCGGTCGAAAGACACATCGGATTTGCTTGGTGAGAGATTCAGCTCCGATGGAGACGTGTGAAAGAGATGAACATGAAGCTGAATTCGTTGAGGTCATTGTAATTGGTAGTCGTAAGGAGTCTATAATGGATTCATGTTTGGATTCTCCTTTTCATTCTCTTCCTCTCCGATTTTGGTATATTTTTGTTTCTCAAAATTGTAGCCTTCATTTACAAACTTTTGTATTCATGAAATTGACTAAGTCTCTCTTTTTTTTCAGGAGTATTAGCAAAGACAGTTCTGGAGATTTAGTTTTACAGCAGAGACTCAATCAAGAAGGTCATTTTTTTCCTGTTTCTTCTTTCCTTTTGAATCAGATTATTATAAACAGAGTTTTTAAATTTGAATATATGAGTGTCTCAGAGACTATTACGTGTTTCTTTATACAGAAAATGTATTCAAGACTATGAATCCATTGGAGCTGATACAATCACGTCCAAGGGCCTTCATCCTTGTTTGTATTTTTCTTGCCTATTCATTGTTTATGTTCTCTTTTATGCTACAAAAAACTTTCTTGTGCTTTGCTCTTTCATGTGGCTACAATGTATTTAGTAGAATCACTTCTATGTGAACAAGAGACAGAGAGTGTCTATTTGTGGAACAGTACTGGTCCTTGCATCTTATTCTTCTTAAACTTTTCCTCTTGACAGGTGGTTAGTGCTGGATATGGTTCTGACCAGGTTGAAGCTATTAGTATTCTTAGTGCAGTAAGATCTGGAGGCAACTTCGCTGTTGCTGTGTTATTAAAGCCTTTTAGCTTTGAAGGGCGAAGGCGTCTACAAGAGGTATTTTTTTTGTCCAATGTGTTATTGTATACTATTTCACATAACAAACTAAAAATGCTATCTCTATCTACAAACAAGCTCATCTGTATTTACTATCTCTAGTTCGGCTTTTTTCTTTCCTCCTTTTTTCTGATTTCCCAGGTTTTGTGCAGGTTAACGAATTGGCTAGAAAACTGCAGCAACACACCAATTTTTGTATAGGTACTTTTATTTTATCACCCTTATGAAAGATTACCTGACACAATTTGGCCATGAACTGACTTTAGTTTGGGCTGTTTAGATATCGACATTGAGATGTTACTACAGAAGGATTTGGTAACTTTGGACGAGGCGCTGAGAAATGCAAACAATGCTGTTTCGATGGCAGTAAATGCCGCCTCTGTTTTGATAAGTGTAAGGTTACTTTTCTGCTGTACTGTGTCTCTCGTAGTTTACTCAGATTTTTTGTCATTTTCATATATGGGTTTATGCAGGGGATGCATGGAAACTTCATCGACATGATGCATAAAGATCTTAAAGTACTTGAAGGTTCAGAAGTTACAAAGGTATGTTTCTTGGAATATTGTCACCCTGCTTCTTTATAATAACATCTTAGATTCAAGCCTCTGTGCAGGAAATAATTTTCCAGTTGTAAATTTAAGTGATTCTTTATTCAATGGTTCATATATCTCATATGATAGTATTGTAGTTTGAGCTTGTCTTCAATCCTTAACTCTCTTATATCCAGATTCTAGAAAGCTACAAAGAGGCAAAGGTTGGTTTTGGAGTTGGTCACAATCTTAAGACTTCGATTTTACAAGCTATATACGACTGCCCATTCTTTCGCCCTGGTAGAAAGGTATTTCTTATTCCTTAAAGATCCATTGCGTATATGACTAATCGGTTCTACTTAAGTACTCAGTTTATTTTTTTATCCTCTACACACTCTTGTTTCCCTCTTCAAGAAAAGATGAAGAAGATTGGTCTGATAATACTCTTTTATTGTGTATGTTTTGACAATTCTACTCGAAAGATGTGCTCCTTGAAACTATTTTCTTATGAAATTACGTTCTGCAAGTAACTTTTTCATGCCACCCTTACTTATTCAAATATGCAGGATTTAAACGCCATTATATGCATTGTGGCTAGTTCGATACCTCTTCAGAAGAAGGACGTGAAAACAATCCTCCGTACTTTTCGTCAAACAATGGAGTACACTGGAGATATTATAGTATCTACTGTTCATGAACCTGATATGGAGCCTAAAGTGCTTGTCACAACGTTTTTTATTCTAAGGTGAGTATTCATGTTTAGTGATTGCTGACTATTTCAAGCTCATGCATATGGTTCCATACTTAGCTGAAAATCAGAGAAAAGTATGTATGGTTACAACACTATATACTTAACATCTATGATGGTTTTGGTCAATTACTCAGATTCTAACTCTTGTGACCACATTTAAGCACTAACACAAGTTTCATATGTCATCACAGTTGTTCAAAGGAGGAAACATCCAACAATAGCAATATTTTTTCTGGTCTTTTTCCTTTTGTTTTAAATATCTTCAAGAAGTATCGTTCACAACTCCAAAATGAAATAAATATTGGACTTGGAGGTGCGCCAGTTGTAATGGAAGATACAACCGGCTCTACTGATGTAAAAATTACCAATCAGAGTGTTGAAGGATTTGAAACTGACTCTGAGGAACTAGTGGGAGATCCTGAGAGCAGTGGCAGTGAATACCCATTAAAAGAGGGAGGACCATTCAGAAATAGTCCAGTGGATCTTGCAGATGAAAATATAGAAGGTAAAAAATTTGAATACAACTTTTCATTACTGATTATTTTTGTATGTAGTATTAGCTGTCGAGATGCTAGGCTGAAATAGTGACACCCAAAGCGTAAACTATTATAAAAGTGAATAGAAAATCATCTTTTGTAGATTATGGTGCTATCCAGAGGGAGCCAATTGCTAATTGGAATGTGGATCCCGGATATCAGATTGAGCAGAAATGGCCAGCTGATTCTGGAGACACTGCAGTGCTTAGCCTTGGTATTGTCAGCCTTCCTGCTGGTGTGAGACCTTCTAAGAATCTGAACAGTAGTCTCAGTGAACCCTCTAGGAAGGCTGATTTCAGAGATGAATCATTTTTCAATCCTAATGGCTCGACAAAAGACTCTAGTGATACTGCATCTACCCTGCTATCTGAGAAATATGCTGAGTTTACAAAGCAGAGAAATCTATCTGCTCGAGCAGCGTCAATGCTGGTAAGTATACAATGAGGTTGAGATATTAAATCATAGACTGCTCGATTTGTAATCTAAGCTTGTTGGAACAAGAATGCATAGAGAGGCGAAAATGTGCTCCTCGATGTCAAATGACAGAATTTTCCATTTTAATTTTTTGTTTTGTAGGAAGCTGAACGAGATTCATCCAAAAGATGGAGTCCAATTCTAGAGATGCAGTACAGAGGAGGACTGTTTAAAGGAAGATGCCAAGGAGGCCTTCCCGAAGGAAAGGTAATTCGCCTTGTTAGCTTTATTCATTGAAGCCACTTCTCACTGATGGATCATTGTTCTTGTCATTTACCTTCTTAGTTAATCCCAAAGTAACAGCTGAATTTTCCTAGCAGGGTCGTTTGGTACTTGGAGACGGAAGCATATATGATGGAATGTGGCACAACGGTAAAAGATCTGGTCTTGGAACATTCTACTTCAAAAATGGAGACGTGTTCCAAGGCACATGGAGAGAAGATCTAATACACGGGAAGGTGAATAACCTTTGACCTTATCAAATTTATATTAGCTTATTGAGACTACACTTTGTTCACAAACTGCTTAGTATCACTTAAGTCCCTAAGACTTTATCAAATAGGTTTGAGAAAGGAGTGTAGAAATGGTTTCTGTTGTGACATAAAGATCTCTTATCAGACAGACAAAACGTGTTTACTCTTTTTTGCAGGGTTGGTTTTATTTCCACAAAGGTGATCGATGGTTTGCAAATTTCTGGAAAGGAAAAGCCAGCGGCGAAGGACGGTTCTATTCAAAGTCTGGTGAGATTTTCTTTGGACATTTCAAAGATGGATGGCGACACGGACAGTTCCTCTGTATAGATGTTGATGGAACAAGGTCTTAAATCTCTTCTTCTCTATATCTAAATCAGAAAAAAAAATGGACGATCCTAACTTTTTTACTCAATTGTTGATTCCTTTTTTCTACAGATACTCTGAAACTTGGGACGATGGTGTTCTTATTGATCGGCAACAAGTGGACGCTGGAGATTAACATTGTCCACCATCTTAAGTTGTTCATTGTATGTATGTATGTATAGTGCTTGAAGTCTTTTCTCAGGTTATGGTTACTAAACTTAATTCATAAAAACTCTGTTTATTTTTTCTTGATTAGATGTTAAAAAGGAAACGAATCCAGTTCCAAAGCTACCTGACTTTTGTTTCCTTGTAACCTGAGAAAAATAGACGAATCTTGAAAATGTCAAAATAAGCTTAATGCAACCCAACATATATTATATTTTGCGTCGGAGCATGAACACAATTAAATTCTACAGTCCTATCCCCAGTTACTATGATAATAAGATTAATTATAATAATACAACAACAGAAGTCAAATCTGATCTCCAGTTTTTTTTTTTTTTTTTTNACAATTTCAATACATGCACACAAATGATTAGTTTATACATTATCCTTAGCCGGTGTCAACGAACGCGTCTTGACATAAAATTTCAAGTAGAGCAACGATATAACGGTATTTAGAACGGAGTTAAATAGCCAAGCACCAATGCCGTTACAACCGCCGCGTTTGACCATGTGGATGCAGAGAACGCCTACGTGGCACAATGTCATACACCCTAACAAAATAGCTTGACAGTTAACAACGAATGGAAAACTCGCGCCACGTAATCCAACCTCCGTCCAGAATCTGTAACCGTAAATTAGGGCGTACGAAACAGTTGTTAATAGTATCGCTACAACCTGTAAACCAAATACGGAGACCGGTCCAATTTAGAAATGTGATATTTAATTAATTTCCGGTTTAAGTTGTGGTAAAACCGAACCGGTTTAGTTACCTGGTAAGATTGGGAATATTCGAGCCAGAGGAAGGATATGCAAAGGAGAGAAGACTGGTTGATGAGCTGAAAGAAGCTGAGCTTACGACGTCGTATCACAGAGAAGAAGGTCCGGAACAAGTGAAGGAATCTAGAGAGGTAAAACGCGTNAAAAGACCACGTGGAGGCATATAATTGGGTTGGACTCCAACGGAAGTTAACGATCGTTGGATGCTCAGCGAACCAATAATTCACGATCTTAGCCATCATTAATAATAAATCAAAATCACAGTCGCTGTGTCTGTGAACGAAGAAGAAGAAGAAGCAGTTGAGAGATGAGCGATTTATGTGATGTTTTGTCTATCTTGTCTTTATTGTATTATTTCTCACCGGCTACTCTGTTTATATATTTCCTCATTTTTTACGTGTTGGAAATAAATTCGAATACGACGCTGAAACTGTCATGGTCAAACTTAAAAAAATTTAATTGTTTTATTATCATTTTTAACAAAATATATAAACAAGTGAATATCTAGTTTTCTAAGCAATACGTAACTTTTTTTTTTACGTGCAGAATGGAATTTGTTTTATTTATTTATTTGAGGATAATGAAAGTTGATTTATTACAAACTGAAAGTCTAACGAGAATGTGTACAAAAACTGAATGCAATGTAACTAGACTTTACAACCATTATAATTCCTTCGAGAAGGACTTCATCAACACATATATGTTATCTTATAGATAAGTTTATATTATCCACGCATGCATTGTATTCGTTGGATCATGTTTCATTTAGAACCTTCTTATAGTTCCAGTCAATTTGATCCATCGTTAATTAATAGGATATTTCATTGCATTTATTTATCAATGATCATCAAGATCTTAGAATTCAGGAGCAGTCAAAATCACAATTTTTATGCCTGCATTATCGTAGAATTTTTTAATGGATTGGTTGACTTCATATTTAGAAAAGTACATAAAACATTATCATCGCTACGTTTGAAAGGAATTAAGATATCGTTTTGACATTTCACATGAATTAAATAATAATTAAATGAGATATTTAGCTACATATTCTTTGCTGATTTATCTTAAAGATGAATCTGAAAGCTTCACAGAATTTACATATGATACTTAAATAAAACAATCACTAACTTATCCCAATATACACACTATATGGCTCGAACCCATGGATCTGATGACATAGACTTTAGACACTGTCTTATAAAGAGTTGACTCGTGCTCACTTGTGAAGCCCAATTTAGTTTTAACGGGCTCTAATGGGCCGATTTTATAAGTGATATGGGCTGTGCCTCCTTATCACGACTTCACTTTTTCTGTTTCGTTATCTTCTTCCATTTTCTCTGTTCAACGAAATTTCCTGAACTCAGCTTCGCTTCTTACCAATTATCTTCTTCGTTCAGCGACAATGGCGTCGATTTCAAATCTCACCTCTTCTCTCTCTTCACTATCGTTCTCCTCCCAGGTTTCTCAAAGACCTAACACCCTCTCCTTCACCCGCGCGATTTCATTACCGGCGAAATCAGCTCGTCGCGCTTCTCTATCAATTACCGCCACAGTAGCTGCTCCACCAGCAGAGGATGAAACTATGGAATTGAAAAAGTACGTTAAATCGAGACTCCCTGGAGGTTTCGCAGCTCAGAAAATCATCGGCACTGGACGGCGTAAGTGCGCCATCGCTCGAGTTGTGCTTCAAGAAGGCACTGGGAAAGTTATCATAAACTATCGAGATGCTAAGGTTAATTGATCTTTCCTTGTATATCATATCTAATTCCATTATCTCATAGTGTTTGCTTACACTGTTGCTCTAGTGGCTTCATATGTTCACTTAGACATTGATTTTTGGGGAATTTTATGGTTCACACAGCTGGGAGAAACTCTTGAGCTTTATGCAGGATATATATATCAGTCTCTGTGATCAAAACTGTGTAAACTAATGATGAATTCTATACTGTTTAGACTAGTATAGGTGGCTGAAATGGTGATGAATCCATACGTATATTGCTGCTACTGATGATGTTAATGATCCTTATAAACCTTTTTCAGGAATACCTTCAGGGAAATCCACTATGGCTTCAATACGTTAAAGTACCATTGGTGACATTAGGCTATGAGAACAGCTACGATGTATTTGTTAAAGCTCATGGAGGTGGTCTCTCTGGTCAAGCTCAAGCAATTACACTTGGAGTTGCACGTGCACTGTTGAAAGTAAGTGCAGACCATAGATCACCTTTGAAGAAGGAAGGTTTGCTCACTAGAGACGCTAGAGTTGTTGAAAGAAAGAAGGTTGGGCTCAAAAAGGCCCGTAAAGCTCCACAATTCTCCAAGCGTTAAGTGTTTTTTTATACTGGATCAAACTCGTCTAGTCCAAGTACTCTTCTTGTCTATGATTTGTGTTTTGTTTCATGTTTATGTTTATGTGTAGACGAATCCGTACGATCTTTTGAATAATGCACTTATCATTGTAATCAATCAACTTGAATTTTTTTAATGGGTTAGTCTTAAAAAAACTGAAATTAACTTAATATATATAATTTAAGCATAGAAATAATAAAATTACGTACCACCGGTTATCAGTTTTAATCTTCACCATTGAAATAATTTATTTGATCCGGTAAGACACGTGTATAACCCACATTTTAGTCCTGACCAATTATGGATGGACGCGTGGTGAGATTTAGATGTAGAGCGTCTAATATTCTGATTAACCCTGGCCATTAGGTTTAAAGATCTCAGTTTTTTTATTTGTTAGGTTATCAAAAATTAGTTCCAAAAAATATCGGTTTGCTCAGTTTGGTTTTGGGTTTGTTCGGTTTCGATTTTAGATAAAAAAAATATTTCTGAATTCAATCCAATTAATCCGAATAAATCTGAAAATTCACTTTTCGGTTTGGTTTATTCGGTTTATGCAGTTTATTCGGTTTAATTTACACCGAATAAACTGAACAAACCGAATAAACCGAACCGAACCGAAAACTGAATTAAAAATAAAAAAGTTCGATCGGTTTATTCACCTAAAACCGAATAAACCGAACCGAACCGAAAACTGAATTAAAAATAAAAAAGTTCGATCGGTTTATTCACCTAAAACCGAATAAACCGAACCGAACCGAAAACTGAATTAAAAATAAAAAAGTTCGATCGGTTTATTCACCTAAAACCGAATAAACCGAACCGAACCGAAAACTGAATTAAAAATAAAAAAGTTCGATCGGTTTATTCACCTAAAACCGAATAAACCGAACCGAACCGAAAACTGAATTAAAAATAAAAAAGTTCGATCGGTTTATTCACCTAAAACCGAATAAACCGAACCGAACCGAAAACTGAATTAAAAATAAAAAAGTTCGATCGGTTTATTCACCTAAAACCGAATAAACCGAACCGAACCGAAAACTGAATTAAAAATAAAAAAGTTCGATCGGTTTATTCACCTAAAACCGAATAAACCGAACCGAACCGAAAACTGAATTAAAAATAAAAAAGTTCGATCGGTTTATTCACCTAAAACCGAATAAACCGAACCGAACCGAAAACTGAATTAAAAATAAAAAAGTTCGATCGGTTTATTCACCTAAAACCGAATAAACCGAACCGAACCGAAAACTGAATTAAAAATAAAAAAGTTCGATCGGTTTATTCACCTAAAACCGAATAAACCGAACCGAACCGAAAACTGAATTAAAAATAAAAAAGTTCGATCGGTTTATTCACCTAAAACCGAATAAACCGAACCGAACCGAAAACTGAATTAAAAATAAAAAAGTTCGATCGGTTTATTCACCTAAAACCGAATAAACCGAACCGAACCGAAAACTGAATTAAAAATAAAAAAGTTCGATCGGTTTATTCACCTAAAACCGAATAAACCGAACCGAACCGAAAACTGAATTAAAAATAAAAAAGTTCGATCGGTTTATTCACCTAAAACCGAATAAACCGAAACTGCTCTGATAAGTGATAACATTGTTTCTACATATGTTTCTGTAGAATAAGACTACTAGATTCGAAGATTCTGCTTTTGTTCAACCTCTCTCTTGATATTATCTTCTTTGATATCAATAATTTATCTGGATCTCAGGAACACAAGTTTGTCTATTATTTGGCATTAATCTTTCGACAAGCAGTTATGGAGGAACTGAGGAACACACTTAAGTTTCAGTTTGTCTATCTATGACACTCCTTTACTTTTGTTCCAACTCATTCGCGTTTGTTCCTTTGTCATATAAACGAATCAAAAATTGACACGTGTGATAAATGATTGTACACACACAAAATAGAAAACCGTTGATTAGGCTGGTTTAGCTGAGAATGATGATGCAAAATAGAATGTTAGGTATAAGAGAGCTTACCCACTTTGACTCTTTCCATGCATTTTCTATTGCTCCCTCTTTCCTGCTTCATCTCTTCTCTTTATTTCCTTTAGATTATTATTACATCACTTCATTTAAAAAGAAAAAAACAATACCTGAACTCTTGGTCTCCAAACCAACATAAACCAATACTCTAATACAACTTGGTTTAATGCAATATTTCATCAGAGCTACTTGATGTGTATATGTTTCAATCACAAAGAAAAACAAATCACGTGTATTCTTACATCAAACTAGTCAAAACGGACATTAGCTGTACGTATTTAATGATTTCTCAAGAGGTCTGTTTTTTGCATACATGGCGCTATAAAACGTCTCAAATCATCATTCACTGGACCAGTTCAAAAATGTAGGTGACGACGAGTCTCGTCTTCTATAATTCATGAACAGTAACAAAGTTCATGTATATGTATACTTTGTTGTTGTACGTGTATTTATGAATGGCTGTGTTGTGATATCGCTATCACTACTGCAGTATTTGGCTGCCACATCCACAAAACAAGTATTCCAAGTGTAAAATAATGCAAGTGTGATTCCTTCGATTAAACCGAGGTCACCAAATCTGTTGATCACAGTATCGCTATGTTAAGATGAATGTGATTTGAGTATTTGCATATCTGTATCATTATTCTTAACTATGTATCATTAATTTTATTATCAAATATATATCTCTATCATTAACTGTACAAAAATTATGATTTTTATAATTAGTATTTTTGATTGATAAAAGTATGTAGAAATGAATACTTATCGTGAAATATTTATCAGAAACAGTTTTAAAATTATCTATTTTTTTTACATGAAAAACAAAATATATAGCTAATAAAAGAAAATTAAGGTAACAAAATTTGTTTTAGTTATGAAAAAGTGGGATAAATTTATTTATCTTTTAAATAAGATATTATCAACTTTCACTAAAAATAGATATAAAAGGTGGCATATGTATATATATTTAGTTTTTTTTTAAAAATAAAATAATATTTATTTTTGTAGAGATTCAGAATTAAAAAATAAATAAAGAAAATAAAAAATTATTCTGGTCATCGATAATTTTGAGATTTGAAGTGTCGATTGAGTGTTGTATGTGTATGTAGGATTTTTTTGGCGTCTCTTCTCCACGCACGATTTTACGCATCGAAGCTCTCTGAACACGCCTCCTGAAACACAGAGAGAGAGAGAGATTGTAGATCGATTCCTCTTAAATCCCAAATTTCATTCTCTAGATTCTCTCTTCACCCATTTCTCGCTTTGTCTAATCACACCTGAGACTTTATATCTATTCTCTCTAAAGCCTCTCTTTTGTTTCTCATTTCACTTTTTTGCCATGGTGGGTGCGTCTTCTTGTTACGCATCTCCGTTATGTACTTGGTTTGTTGCAGCTTGCATGTCGGTTTCTCACGGTGACGGAGATAGCCGTCAGGTTGTTAGTCTTCAATCTGGTAGGCGGAGTCGTCGAAGGAGGCAGCTTAGTAAATGCTTAAATGCTTCTGGATCCGGTGGTAGCATTCAAGCTCTTGTTACTTCTTGTCTTGATTTTGGTCCTTGTAGTCACTACAATAAGAGCAACAACAATGCCTTGTCTTGTCTTTTTGGATCCAATAGTGGTTCTTTGAATCGAAACCAGAGGAGATTGAATCGAGGAGCTACCTCCGGTATTACATTTTTCAATTTCAAGTTGATAACTTTAATTTTTAGTTAAGCAAATCGATGTTGCTATGAGTTGAATTGTAAAGTTGGGATTTTTAATTCGATGAAACCACATTTTGTAAGTTTAGGCTCTGTCTGGAGTCCATATGAGGAAACAGAGCTTTGAAACCTGAATAAATGGAAATGAACTATACATATAAGTTGTGTGTGATGACACTTTTTTTGTTACCAGGCTACTGAGATGTGGTTTCTGTATAGTAGTAGCTGATTAAGTTAAATCTGTTATTTAACTATAATGTGGTTTTTTAGGTGGAACTATGGCAGTTGCAATGGATTTGGAAAAGGAAGCCATGGTTAACAAGAAACCACCAATGGAGCAGCGTAGAGTTGTTGTGACAGGCATGGGAGTTGAAACATCATTAGGTCATGATCCACATACCTTTTATGAGAATTTGCTACAAGGCAATAGTGGTATTAGCCAGATCGAGAATTTCGATTGTTCTGAGTTTCCTACAGTAAGCATTATAAATCAGAATCTCTTGCAATGTTTGCTTTTGTGGTGTATTTGAATTATCTTTGGTTTGTTTTTTTACCTTTGTTAAGAGAATTGCTGGAGAGATTAAATCCTTCTCAACAGAAGGATGGGTTGCTCCAAAACTTTCAAAAAGGATGGACAAGTTCATGCTCTATCTTCTCACAGCTGGCAAGAAAGCTTTGGATGATGGTGGTGTAACTGAAGATGTAATGGCTGAGTTTGACAAAACCAAATGTGGAGTTTTGATTGGCTCAGCAATGGGTGGCATGAAGGTACTTTCTTGATTCCAAGATTTAACATTTTGAAGCTCAACCACGCTTTCACTAAAAAAAAGAGTCACAGATGAATGTTAAAATCCTAATATTATGAACTCCATTACTAATTGTTTTTTAACCATCTATATTGTTACAGGTCTTTCACGATGCTATTGAAGCTCTGAGGATCTCTTACAAGAAGATGAACCCTTTTTGTGTGCCTTTTGCTACAACAAACATGGGTTCTGCTATGCTTGCCATGGATCTGGTCTGAATAAATTTAACTGTTATGTACTATAGTATGGATGACCACTAGCAAGTTAGTACTGAGTTTTCTTTGTGGTCATGTATTAGGGATGGATGGGGCCAAACTATTCGATTTCAACTGCTTGTGCCACTAGCAACTTTTGCATCCTGAATTCAGCAAATCACATTATTAAAGGTGAAGCTGTAAGTATCCTTTATCTTCTTGAAGATTAGACAGCTTAGACTGCTTAGTAAGCTTCTTCTGGACTCGTTCTACTTATATTAGACTTTGACTGTCTTTCCTTTAAATCTTTCAGGATGTAATGCTCTGTGGTGGCTCGGATGCAGTTATTATTCCAATAGGTGAAAACTCTTTCTCCAATATTACTCTATACTCTCTGCTCTTAAACATTAAGCTACATGAATCTTATAGTATGTGTACCTTTGCAGGACTTGGAGGTTTCGTTGCATGCCGTGCTCTTTCACAAAGGAATAATGATCCCACAAAGGCTTCACGTCCTTGGGATAGCGTAATTTTCAATAATCTCTTGTCCTGTCTTCTTTTCCAGTTTTTTGTTTCTGTGCTGTAATATGTGTATTATGTTTGGATAATAACTTCTTATATTGTAAACCTGGTATTGATTGCATAACAGAATCGAGATGGTTTTGTGATGGGAGAGGGAGCTGGAGTTCTGCTTCTGGAAGAACTTGAGCATGCTAAGGTATACAACTCATTTTGTTTTAATCACAAAATGAAGTTATCTCTATGCCTTTTTTATTCTTGCTATTGAACAAGTAGTGAGAACATAAGCATTTTACTTCTTTTTTTAGAAAAGAGGAGCAACTATCTATGCAGAGTTCCTGGGTGGGAGCTTCACATGTGATGCTTATCACATGACTGAGCCGCACCCCGATGGTAGTTTCATTTTCCCCTAATTCATATTAGTCTGCTAGTCAAGTGCAAATTTCAAATCTCTCGTCTTAAATCCACAGGGACTGGTATCATTCTCTGTATCGAGAGAGCGTTAGCTAATGCTGGCATTTCCAAGGAACAGATCAATTACATAAATGCTCATGCAACCTCAACACCGGCTGGAGACATTAAGGAGTACCAAGCCCTTGCTCACTGTTTTGGCCAAAATCCTGAGGTAGCTTTACAAAATCCCAAGGTGACTTTTTGTGTGCCTTTACTTACTTACTCTTTCTTGATATGGCAGCTTAAGGTAAATTCCACAAAATCTATGATTGGACACTTACTGGGAGCTGCTGGGGCCGTAGAGGCTGTCGCAACTGTGCAGGTAACAAACAAATATTATAAACATCAGCATATCCACAAGGAATATAATAGAATGAAATTGTGTGTATTCTTCTCATTTTCATGCTAAGTTTTAATTGTTTCCTACAGGCAATAAAGACAGGATGGGTTCATCCAAATATCAACCTTGAGAATCCAGACAGTGGAGTGGTATGTTAAGACCGCTCAATGTTCATTTTCAAAACAAAAACTATCAGTGAGACTTTTAATAATCTTCATTTGAATTGTAAACTGGAGCAGGATACAAAGTTGCTGGTGGGTCCAAAGAAGGAGAGATTGGATATTAAAGCAGCATTGTCAAATTCTTTCGGGTTTGGTGGCCATAACTCCAGTATCATTTTTGCTCCTTACAAGTGATAGCACAAGTGGTTGATGATGTACTCCAAACCTGGTTGTATAACTTTTCTGTAAGGTACATTAAATCCATTGTTCATTGATGCATCTTCAGAAGTTTCAAAGATTCAAAGGACACTTTGCTCATTAAACCTTGACATATTAATTACTTTGGTTGAGATGGATAATTGACAAGAATGAATTGAAATTTGTTTTAGTTTCCATTGAAGTTAGTGTTGGTCCAGAAGTGCATGTAATGATTTGGCATGGACTTGGATTTTTGATAGTTGTTTTTATTATGTGCACTGTTTACAAGAACTCTTGTTTATGCTAGTGTTATGTAGGGGGAATCTACAGAGTTTGTTAAACTATCAAGAGCTTAGTTAAGTTTCTTAGGATCAAGATCTGATGAGCCAAAGACTTGAACAAGACCAAAACGTGCCAAAGATATCAGAGTTTGAGATTTGCCTTCCTTGTGATGATACCTTCTTATTTGAAAAATCTTTGTAGTTTTTTTTTTCATTTCTATTGTTTAACATTAAATCTGAAAAATGACAAATTATTTCTCAATTAAAATTTAGTAACTTGACAATTATGCCTTTTAAATTACATATGAAAAGACTATAAATTTATCTTTCTGAAATGAAAAAAAAAAGTCTTCCCAATAGCCAAAATTCCCCACTATGTTAATATATTTAATCATTTATGACTCTTTTTGTGAATTTTTCTTGGATGTGTTGATGTTCATCAAGTAGTTGAGTATATATGTATATATTACCCAAACTGGATTGCCGACACTTGACTAGTAAGTTAATGTCTTAATGATATCTATAACTATAAGAAATACAAAGGCGGATGAGTTAGTGGAGAAGTAGATAGGATAAAATCCAACGGCTACAGACAAAAGAATCATAGATATTACTAAGTGCTTGCTGTTACTTATATAAGCTGCATAGCAGCTGATCGGTGCCCATGCGAATACTCAAAACGTTTGCATTTAAAATGGACACGTGTAAAGTTTTCATTTGTTGAAGAGACGTGCACTACCTTACTCGCTTCTTTTAATATTAAACTGTACAAATATTACAGTTTCATTAAAAAAGTACAAAACGTGAAATATGGATTTATAAATGAATTCTGGTGGAGTTATAATTATGTAGGACCCACTCCGTTTATCTGTAACGCCGTTAGTGTATAACGTTACGTAAGAATTTGTTTTTTTCCTCACCTGGCCCACTGGCCCACTGGCCCACTGGCCCATTTACCCCGCTCAGAAGGCATTCAGGTCGATGATTCCCGTGCTCAAATGCCATTCATAGTCTTCTATGCCACTCGACCTTAACTTCCTTGGCATAGTCACATGACTCACATCCACACAAAAAGAAAATAAAACACCAAAAAAATAGAGTATTGAATCGATAATAGAATAGTGAGCCAAAATTGTATTTAAATAATGTAATATGCCAAGTAATCTGCATTACTCATACTTTGATAATCATCAAGATATACAATATATAAGTGGTAAAGTGGAATAAACATTTTTTTATTAGACTTTGTTTTATCGAGCACACATGAGGATTATTTAAGCAAAGATTCGTTTGAGTGGTTCATTTTATATCTTATATTTTTGCATATAGATGTTTTAAAACTATATTTTTTGTCCTTTACTTCATGTGGTTAAAGGCAAAATGAATAAAACCATACAAAAATAGATATTGGTTTAGACTTGGTTTGTTAAGAGGGGTAAAATGGTAATTTGTTATATGCGTGGATTGGTGGACGTGTGTGACGGTGAACTGACAACACTAGTCTGCCGTTAACATTAAATTAAAACACGTGTTTTAAATGCTCTTTTTATATATTTATTGTTTTATTTAATCTCTGCTTTATTGTTTTTTTTTTAAATATCTGTAAGCAGCAAACAAAAAGTAATAAAGAGGTCTACCATTTCTTCCTCGTGACAAAACGTAATTTGAAGAACCCTAAATTCCAGAGGAACTCATAAATTGAAGAGCTCAGGAAGATAATTTTGTATCAATTCCATCAGATTTGATTCGATTAACGATGTCGAATTCTACGGAGTGTTGGGATTTCTCTGGTCGGAAGTTACCTGAGAAGCCGAGCTTTTCTCAGACTTGTAGTCGATTGAGTCGTTATCTAAAGGAGAAGGGTAGTTTTGGAGATTTGAGCTTTGATATGACATGCAAGTCCGACGTTAATGGTTTTAAAAACTAACCTTACTTTTCGTTAGATCTATTTAATTTGAGCTTTGAGCTTTGATATGAAATCTATGTATAGAGCTGTTTCTGTATTGGAGAATAAATCTTGCGTTTGATCAATTTTGTAGGAGGTGTTGATGTATCACGTCAGCCTACAATGATGAATCTATTCCCTTGTCAAGCTTCAGCAATGGATTCTTCAGTTGCTCAAGACATCAAACCCAATAATAATAAGTTTCCTCGTCAATCAAGCTTTTCTTCGTCCTCTTCTTCTGGGACTAAAGAACAAGTCGAGATTATCAAAGAGACTAAGTATGTTATTATCTTCAAATAGTGAAGCTAGATTTAATCAAGTTTGACTAATTTTGTGTGTTGTCTTGATGATGTTGAACAGATCTGTGAAGCTGGAGTCTCAATCTGCTCCGTTGACCATATTCTATGGTGGTCAAGTTATGGTGTTTGATGATTTTTCAGCTGAGAAAGCTAAACAAGTTATTGACTTGGCTAACAAAGGAAGTGCAAAAAGCTTCACAGATGAAGTAAACAACCACAGTGCTTATACTCAAACCTTAGCCAAGAATCAAAACGAGATTATTGCTTCTACCCCAAATCCAGTTCTTAGTCCTGCAAAAACTCAAGTACTAGAGCCAGTCCATCCCAACCCTTCATCTTTAGCCTGCGGTAATATGTCATGTCTCGGTCTCTTTGGTTCAACAGTCTCCGGAGTTAGTTTAGTCATATTTCACTAACTAAATTCCTCTGTTTTTGGTTTGCAGAACTCCCAATTGCTAGAAGAGCTTCACTTCATCGATTCCTAGCAAAGAGAAAGGATAGGTAATTTCATCTTTCTTTATGTTGTTATTCTATAATTTGTTGTTAAGAAAGTTTCTCAATATCATTCACAATCTTTAAACAGGATCACATCAAAGGCACCATACCAAGTAGATGGTTCAGCCGAAGCATCATCAAAGGCACAATAAATGGTTAACACTGTCCGACCCAGAAGCTATGTATGAGATCATTTCCTAGTATTCTTTTGATGATCCATTGTTACAAATATGAAGCCTACTCACTCAGCTTGTTCATTTTATTAAATATATATTTGTAAGAAAGTAATTTCTATATCGTTTGTTTGTGAGTTTTTAAGACATTGTCTGTTAACCCTTTCTCGATCTCAACATTAGCTTTAAGCTTTTGTAAGAAATATATGTTCTGTTTTGTTTTTATTTGTTGGTAGCTATAATTTCATCTTAGTATTTTTCTTCTTTTAATTCCAATTGTTTTTTTTTTCTTATAAAAATTATATATTATAATTAACCTTTGACAAAGGGCCCAGAATCCAGATACAACAAGTTGCATATCCAATGGCCCACGTGTATACATTGCACTTGGAATCTCAATGATTTAGATAAAACTTAAATGATTATGTTTCTTCAGGTCTTATCTTTTCAAAGACATTTTGAGTTGGAATTATGAATTCAGGGATGTGAATAGTGTATCACAGTAGTAGTTTAAATTTCTTTTTAACTCTTATATATAATTTTATTTATCACAACTATTTTATTTATTTTATAAAATTTTATAAAGTATGACTATAATGTAACTGTGTTATGGGAATATCAAAGTGTTACTATATAGTATTAAATATTTTGTCACTTTTTGCCTATGATCTATCATATGCAGAGAAGCCAAAATACTGCGTTAAACGCGGTCGTTTGGGACACCTCAACTTGCGTATCTTCGAACTCCCAGCATTTGGACTAGCCTTGAACTTCTGTGGATCATCGTATACAAAATTCTTGACAGATATATTACATTTTAAACGGAATTATAATTATGAGACCTCTATAAGTATCTTGACTGGTAAGTTTTTCTATATAATATCCTACAAGTATAAACATAGGGATCTGTATTTCTGAGTTCTGACCAAAGATTATTAAAATGCGTGTCTTGCTCAATCTTACATTTTTTACTTGATTTATTTTTGTGTATATACATACATAACTTGTTCAGTAAAAGTCTGTAAGCATATTATTGAGTTGTTTTTATTCCGAGTAAAAAGCATAGTATAAACATTAAACTCGTATAAAAAATAAAAAAAATAAACCAAAAGCAAGCTTCTATACAAACTGCTTTTATCCTAACCAAAAATTTCAGTCTTTTATTTTATTTTTCTTTTAAGGTTGTTCATCCTAAAATACGAATATTCCGGCGGAGAAACTCTGTTCGGCGGCACAAGAGGAGCTCGAAACGTCAACGTTTCTCGTAACTTGCGATTTACATTGCTCATTTCGTTCATCCTTCATTATTTGCACTGATCTACACTCTGAACTGCAAAATCCCATCTCACCTCTGCACATAACACAACAACAACAAAAAATGATCAGTTATCTCTTCTCGCTTTCACAAAAGAAACAAGAATCAAAGGTTTTTAATTACGTAAATGAAACTTACTTGTACATGTATATGTCTTTGCCTTCAAGTCTCTTCTTACACAAGCAACACGAACTCAAAAACTCTCTCGAATCCTTCCTATAATTTTGTCTCTTAATAACCGGTGGTTCACTTGTCGCAATAACCGTCGGTTTATCACTCAATTTAAACTCCTCCTCACTGTTATACACTTTGGTTATCCCATCACGGTTCGTGACGTAACTGTATTCCTCCTCCTCCAACAGATCAATCTCCGGACACCGGAATCTCCCAGAATATCGAACCGGATCATACCGGTTTATCCCCATATTAGTTTCCTCCAACGCAGCGACAATACCCAAACCAACACCACCAGAACCATAACGGTTTGAGTTAACCGGCGATGGGAATTTCAAATCCAACGGACTTTTCGGACTCGCCGTGTAATCCTCCGGTTTAATAGTAGATCTGGTTCTAGGAACCAACATCTCAGATAATTTACGGATCATTAGATGAGGTCTCTTGCTTAGAAACATAATCAATGAAGAGGAAACTTAAAGAAAAAGTAAACGAAGAAGAACAAAAGCTTATAGGAAAGAATCAGAATAGGAGAAGAAGAGAAGGTATAGAGTTAGAGCCCACTGGTTTCATTTCAATTATGGAATTTTGTGTGCTATATTATTAATGATTCAAGTATATAGAATTGGACCACCATTATTATTATTTTATCTTGTTTGGTTACTTTTATCGACATGATATATCATATATTATACACAATTATTGAAATTAACAGGCTCAGATATTATTTTTGTTTATTTTTTAATTCAATGATTCGTTTCTTTATTTTATTTTGTGTGGTAGGACCATATGACCCAATTATTTTTTTTTATCAAGATTCAAGTGTCCATTAGCAATATATATTTATATTTATATAATAAGATATTTATATTATTGGGAATCCAAGACTTTTTATAAGAAAACAATATTATGCGATGTGGAGAATATATTTAAGAAAATGTAAGATGTGTTGTTTCGAGAGCAATTCTCAAAAAATACCACTAAATTAATTTTAATTTTTATAAATANGGTAAAGAGAAGCGACACCAGCTTAGAGCGGAATAAACAATTCTGTTCGACACTTGCGGGTAAGTCCAATGACTCTGATTCTTTTCTTGGTTTTAAAAGCATCTTCTCTTTTCTGTGAATGATATAATTGGACTTCAAGTACATAAAGAATCTTTAGAAAGAACTGCATGCCGTTTACTGAAAACAATATAGAACTGCGTGGGATTATGTTACAAAACCAAAGCAGAATGGTAGAACTATATCACTTACAAAAATTGATTTGTTCTTTTTGGATACAAATTCATTAAAAATCCTTACAGTTTTATGCATTAGATTGTTCCATTTTTTTACCATTCTACTCTAATTGATAACTAGTTAAACTACATGCTCTTCCATGATAGTATAGTACCCATGAAACCTTTGTAAGATTAAGACAGGTGAATTATATCCCAACGAATCATAGGGAAAATAACCAAAAAAAAAACCAAAATAGTTTTAGTTCCACGTTGAATCCAACTCTTAGTGAAAGCAAAGCTACTGAAACAAAACAAAAAAAAACTAAAATCAAATTAGTTTTAGTCATTAGAATAAGGGATTCTTATATCCTAGGAATATCCGCTTGAACCAGAATCAGAAGATTGGCATGAGTCAGCACAAAACACAGTAGCTTGTTCTATTCCTTTTGACCTGTAAGGTGTAATGTTATGGTTTCCAACTTGGATTTGACCTAATAAATCATTCTCAATGCAGTCATACATTTTCTTGCATATAGTATCAACCAAATTACACATTTGGTTGAGTTGATTCTTCATCTCCTTAATTTTCTCATAACCATATTCATCAAAAGGCTCTTGTAAAATCTTTGAAAGTTTCTCAACATTACCTTCAAGTTGCTGCTGCTGAACTTCAAACAGGTTCTTCTTTGTCTCTCTTTCTTCATTTGTCATCTCATCTTTGAATAACTCTTCTCCAAACATGATGATACGTGAGAAGAAAAGAAACAAGTTTTTACTATGCTTTAATAATTTACTTTTACTAAGTGTTTTTACTATTTTACTTTGACCTTGGTGTGTGGTCAATTAGGTCTTTTTGAGAGTATATAAACTAAGAGAGAAGTGATGGAGTGTCATCTTTGGGGATCATTTGAGTGAAGCCTTTGGCTATGGGGAAGAGGAGATACTTCCATTAAGGAAACTCACTTGTAGTCACTTCTATTTCATTATAATCAAGGTTCTATTCCATCTATTTCTCTTAATCTAACCTTTTCTAGATACAAAAACCTAACACATGAAGAACGCAAAAGGATACGAATTCCTAAGAATCCGCCTTGATCTATATAACCTGTTAACTGCATCTATAACCCAATCATAGTTTTTAAACACATCTTCATTCTTCTTTTCGAAATTCGTCTCTGCCTTCTCAACCACACTCTGCTTAAGTTTATCCTCTAGCTTCATTGAATCAGTATGTGCTTTGTAAAGATCATAGTAACAATTATACCTAGCTAAATCCCTTTTAGCTTTCTTCAAATTCCTCAAATCTTCAGCTTTGGAACCACAACGAATACCACTGATATGATTCCAGGTATGTAAAATTCCAATAGCTTCACCACATAACCAACAAAAACTCTGCCCACAAAAACATTTTATATGATTACATCCTTCATTCTTTTGAACAGCTTTACAACAATTCGGACATGTTTTCGTGTTAACTCTTATCCAATTCATTGTCTCAGATTCATTTACACACTTCTCACTCCATAACTTCCACATCAAACAAGAACAAGGAGAGTGAAACTCACATAAACAACTAAAACAAAACTGAACTCCACATGAACATTCAACTTCATCATAATCATCATCTTGTAATTTTCTAATAGCATTACTACAATGTGGTGTACTTGGACACCACTTCACCATTCTATTATCTTCAACATATGACTCAACTAAGAAACGATCAAACTTCTCAGCTAACTCTAACTTAACAAGCTTCCTAACAACATCTTCATCGCAAATCGCGTTACACTTATAAGCCATACATGTAATCATTTTGCTCTCACCTTCATGAATCCTCACAGTAAGATGTCTTTCCCAACAATCATTACAAAAGCTATGACCACACTCCATTATCGTCATCATATTACTTGGTATATCATCTTCCATGCAAATACCACAAGTCATCTTCATCGTCATCTTAGAGTTAACTAAAGAAGGATCAAAAATAGTAAGACCAGCACAAGTAAACAAATGATCTTTGCCTTTATCAACATATATAGAAGACAACTTATCAATGGAAATGAATAAGAAGAATCCTAGCTTGGTTCTCCTTAACAGATAAAAATTCCATAACCTTAACCAAAACTTCCTTTTGTGCTGATATAAGCGATTCTTTAGTGATCACTTGACTTGTAGATTCTGTCAATGATAAGTTTTGCAAATCTAACTGTTCCTCCTCAAGCTGATCATCGGAGGAGTTATAATAATACTCATCCTCCTCATCCTCGAGGCTCATGTATTCTTCATCGTTATACATCGGTAAAATAACTTTAAAAGTGTAATATAATGTATTTAAGAATCGAGCAAAGGAGAGACTTAAGAAAGATGAAATAGATACATATGAAAAGTCTTATTTGTTTGCGAGAAGTTTTAGGAAATTTGTTTATTTTGGGCTGATCAGTTACGCAAGACTTCAGAGATGTATTGTTTGTTTTTATATTTGAAATTAATTTTTTTTCTTTTTAAAGTTGGAATAAAATCTCTTTTTTTTTTTAATTTCATTGAATTGAAATTAAATAAGTATTATTTGAATCTTAAGAATTTATTACGGAATTTAAATTTAAAGTATTATTCGAGTTTTCAGAAAATTGACTTGATCTCTTGAGAGCATTTTTCAATAACCGAAAAATCAAATTTCTAAATTATTGATAACCGAAAATCAAATTTCTCGCCATAATTTAGAAATTTGATTTTATGGGTTATTGAGGCTTTAATTGTATTATTTACAGTGTTGGATCTATGTATTCTTTTATTATGGACTTAATATCAATAAAACGAGTTGAATACAACAAAAAAAAAATTAAATTTGAATATTCCTTATTTCTATTAGTATATGTAACATTTTAATATCATTATTATTATTATTTTTCCCAACATATCTATATAGTTTCTTATTCAACTATAAAATGTAAAAACAAAACCATAAAAATACATTGAATAATTAAGTATATTAATAAAAAAATTTAACTCGTAATACTTTTATTAAAATTAGCAAATGATTTTAAATCAAACCTCAACAATCCAAATGAACGTTCTGAAATAATTTTAATTTCAATCTACAAATATTTAGCATGTTCAGTGTTTTTGACATTTTTTTTTTGAACTTTCGCAAATAATTTTTCTGGTTAATTTTAAAAAATTATAATTGATTTGACGAAAATAATATATAAAAGATGTATATTTGTGGAAGCAACATTGATCTAGTGGTTAAAGATTTAAAGGATTCTACACCATATTTGGAATTCGAAACCCAAAAAACGCAATTATTACATATTAAAAGATGTAAAGGTTTTCTAGAGGTTCCGTGTGCGCAGATAATATCGTACTTCGTGGTCTCGTGTTACGAGGAGAACTTGTCTATCAGAAGGGATCTCGAACCGGCAGAGCCGTCCGTCGAAGATCCGAGTGTTACGGGAAAAGCTTATTCATCATAGGGATGTTGTATATTTAGAACCATATGTCGAAAAGTATTTGTGTTATGGAATTATCGTAAGTAAAAATTGTTCTCGCATTCGTATAAAACCTGTAATACTAATGATAAAAAAAATGTATATTTTTAGCTAGATAATATGTTATATTATAAGGACGTTGGTTCATATTAGGAATATTTTATTGTATAACATTTGTATCCTTTAATATACCTAGACGTCCAAAAAGTCACTAAAGATCCAAAATGTAATTGTTTCAAGATTTTATTAATTGGTGAACCTTTTAATAAACTGTTTTTCCAAGGAAAATATATTTTCGCATCTAAAAATGTAATTTGGATTTTGTTGGAATTCATCTTTGATTTTTTTATTGCATCAAAAAATTTTAATATTATTTTTACTATCTGCATCTAAAATTATGAAGAGTTATAGACACGACAATTACTCTGTATTTGATATGTTATAATTGATTTAGTAACATTTTTCATATAATAAATCATTGCTAGGGTTTAAATGAAAAAGATGTAACAAAAAATAATATTTACTCAAAATTAATATAAAAATATTATAAACGAAAATAAATATCATGAACAAAGAAATGAAAATTATTCTTATAATGTAAAATATGTAAATAATAAAGCATAAAAATATTTAGATAATTTTTGAAAAACCTATTTCACTAAATTCATATATGAATTTTTTTTTTTTAAATTTCGTTTATATTTAAAGAATTTTAAAAAACATTATAGATTGAAAGATATTTTTTAAAAAGAATAAATATAATTTATAGATAAATGAATATCACGATAAATTAATAAAATATCAAAATTCCAACACTATTAATTTATAGAGATTTTATTGTTTAGTTCGGTTTATTACTGTTTTGATTTCGGTTTATGTTAGTTGCTGTATAATTTAAAATAACAATAAGAAACTGGATATAAATTTTTTTTTAGAAATAAAATTAATATAAATTTTATATACCAACACAGAAATATGTTGATGACATCTCAAACTACTTTTTAAACTCTTAAGTCGAGAACTAGTGAAAAACAAAAATTTAAGTCTATTGTGTCATAACTTTAATTCTCATTGTGTACTTGATTATTTTAATTAGAAAAAATCATCCATAAGAAAGTATGAGTCTTTAGCTTTTTGATTTTCTGTATTGTTGAAATAATAAAATTAATTGCTAGTTTATATTCGTATTTCTTAAGCTCATATGTCTCCAAACTAAACACAATTAACAAAATACTCAATAACAATGAATTTACTTTTGTACTATCAAACATAACATCATTATTGACCCAAATATTAGAAATTATGCTATTCATCTAATTAAAAATATGTTATACATGTATTAATTCAAACATAAAAATAAAAATTGGTTATCGATTTAGTTAAGAAATAAATGTAGTTGACAAAAAGATAATAATTAATTGATCAGTGAACCTCTTTTATAATAATAGTAGCAAATATTTCTTACAATATATTTAGGTTAATATATAATTATTAATAATAAGAATTATATATCTACTATTTATTATTTAAACAGTACTAAAAAAATGCACCTTATTAAAAAAATTGTATCCAAAATATATTATTATCCAATTTATTTATATTATTTTTTACATTAAATATATAATGTTATTTAAAAGATT
>KE156674.1:0-24102 GCA_000411055.1 Leavenworthia alabamica
GACCATGGGCCCCTTCGTAATATTGCTAACATTGATTCCTCTGTTGGGAAGATGAACTGTAACTTCCGGTTAGCAATTTTTCATTGTTATAAAGTTACAATATATATAATAAATAAATTTTCAGTTTTCATTTCAATTTTGGTTTCGGTTTTGGTTTTGATTTTGATTTCTGGTTTTGGTTTCTATTTAGGTTTTGATTTTGGCTTCGGCTGTGGTTCTGGTTTTGGTTTGTGGTTTTGGTTGTGGTTCTGGTTCCAATTTCGGTTTCAGTTCCAGTTTTTAATTTAGTTTCAGTTTTGGTTTGGGTTTTGGTTTCGATTCCGGTTTTGGTTTCGATTCCGGTTTTGATTTCGGTTTTAATTTCAGTTGTGCTTCTTAAATCAAAACAGAAATAAAAACTAAAACCAAAATTAAAATCAAAACCAAAATTAAAATCAAAACCAAGACAGACACTGAAACCAAAATTTGAACCGAAACCAAATCAAAAACTGAAATTGAAATAGAAACCAAAACCAAAACTGAAATTAAAACCAAAACTAAAACCAAAATCGGAACGATTCCGATTTTTTTTTGTATTTTTATATATTATAAACTTAAACTTATAAAAATTAAAAGTAGAAAAATAAAAGAAATAAAATTTGAGTGTTATATGTATAGTTAGTGTGTAATGGTTACAAAAAAAATAATGTTATAGCATAATGGTTATTGAGTGTATTGATTGAAGATAGAGGTCATGAGTTTATCATGATGCATATATACCCCTGGGCTTATATCTATTGGTCCTTTTCATCGCGGTCAAGAAGAGCATAAAGCCATGGAAGTGTAACACTCGTATCCTCCTTACCCAAAAACGGTGTATAAATGTCCAACAATATACTATTAGATAAACTCCAAAACAGTGTCAAATAACCAAGTATTAAAATTCAGACACTGTAAATAAAATTGTTGTCAAATGAAATGTGAAACACTTTTAATCCAAAACAACACCGCTATGCCACAAAACCGACTACTTGTTAGGCTGACCTGAAAAGAAAAGGAAGAAGCGAAATGGGTGAGTAACAAGGGAGTCACTCAGTGAGGGATAGAGATGCTAGGACAGCAAATTGAACCCAACTTAATATCACAACAAAAAATTCTAGTTGTAAAACAAATAATGGTACCTAAACCACTATTAGTGTAAGCTACCCCCTCTGCCAGTACTCGCAACTAGAGGCTTAAAACAGATCTGGGCATAAATTCATTATCCGAATCTGAAGTCTGATTTCGATCCGAACTATCCGATTAAAACCAGATTAGGTTAAAGTTTGTAAACCGATCGTATTAACAAACCAATTATTTTGGTTAACCGACCAGATTCAACCTGAACCAAAAATCTTTCAGTTAACCGAAATAACCCGAAGAACTATATATGTAAATTTTTAATCGAAACCGGTCCCTAACCATAAAATCCCTAATTTCAACTTCTTCAGTCCAGCCACAAGCTACTGTCGTGTTTATCTCATTCGCGCGATTCAGGCGACGACGAAGGGTACACGTTTTGTTTTCTGATCAGAATCGTGTTTATCTCTTCACTTATGAATCACCATCACTGTCTACTTCTTGTTCCCTGTTCCGCCTATAATCTATTTGTTATCATTTGATTGGTTGATTTTATTTGTATGGTTGACTGTATCACTAGATCTATTGATTTTTATAATTTTTTCTGATTGTTATCATTTGATTATTTCTTAAAAATAATTTGATAAAGATTAATATATGTACATAAAAGTAAAAAAAAAATATATATAAATAATTTGTTCTTGGTAGTGGTAGATAAATATAATAAGCAAGAGCTAACTGAGGGATTGTAACCTCCATACTTTATATATATATACTAGGTTATGAGCGCGGAAAAATAATATATATTATATGATAAATAGTTTTTAAAATATTATATAAATTAACAATATATATATTTTGACAATATAATTAATTAAATGCAGAGAAATAATATATAATATATGATAAATAATTTTTAAATTATCATATGAATTAACAATATATACATTTTGACAATATAATTAAATTTTATTACATTAAATTAATAGAGCAATATACTTAAGCCCAATAATTTTTAAAATTAAAAATTGTTTTGTAATGGGCTAAAACCTTAAAACTAATATCTTTTATTACATAAGAAAAGCAAAAGACGTGTAGGAACTGCTTCGCAGTCTTCTCCCGATGAAGTGGAAAAGCCGCGTTGGAGCGATGTGGCGGACAACCTCCAGCAAACTCCTGATGATGATGTGTCATGTTGGTAGAATATAGGCTTCGATTGGTACAACCTTTACCAGAGCATTAGCTCTAAGGAGCACAAACATTATAAAGCGGAAGCTATATGCTTTTATTAATATCCAAATTTAATTGGTAAAGCATTAAATAATTAACATATTAAAAATATTAAAATTTATATAGATATTTATTACATATATTTATTAAAATCATTATCATATTATTATATTTTTATAATTTATATTAAAATTATCTATTTTATATGGATAACTGTGTGTTTTATTTTATATATGTATAATTTATATAATAATTATCATATAGTTATATTTTAAAATTTTTATATAATGTATAAGTTTAAGTCAATATAATTAGTAAAAAATTATTCAGTTAGAAAGTTTTAAATAAAATTATATATAAAAATTTATATAATGTATAATTATTATATTTTTATATTTATAAATTTATATTTAGTTATTATTTGAAATTTTGATTATATAACAAATATATAGTTTTATCATAGGTTTAAAATTAAATTAGTGATATAAATTAAAACAAATAAAATATATATTTTATAATATATATATATATATATGTATATTATTTAATTAATTAATCTAATTATATAAAATTATATTTAATATTTAAAAGCTCAAGGCTTTAGAAATGCTTCATCTTAAAGCATAAATTAAATAGTATGCTAACTTTAAAAAAGCATTAAGCTCATCTTTATGCTATAATAATTATTGTTGATTGGATTAGAAAAAACATAATCCTCTTTTAAAAGCACTACCAATCAAAACTATAATAATCCAATAGTTAGGCCCAATAAAAATCTAAGCCCATTTGTACAATTCTGAATCAAAGAGAGAGAGAGAAGCATCCATGATCCATGGCTTGAACAAAAAGAAACGTTCGGTTTGCTTTCATCTCTATAAACCCTTTGGACGACGAAACAAAAGAGTGAAGAACAAAACAAAGGCGAAGAAGCAAAAATGTTCAGGAATCAATACGATACAGATGTAACAACATGGAGTCCCACAGGTCGTCTTTTCCAAGTAGAATACGCCATGGAAGCAGTGAAACAAGGTTCAGCAGCAATTGGACTCAGATCTCGTTCTCATGTCGTTCTCGCTTGTGTTAACAAAGCTCAATCAGAGCTTTCTTCTCATCAGAGAAAGATCTTTAAAGTTGATGATCATATTGGTGTTGCAATCGCTGGTCTTACTGCTGATGGCCGAGTTCTCTCTCGTTATATGAGATCTGAATCTATTAATCATTCTTTTACTTATGAGTCTCCTCTTCCTGTTGGTCGTCTTGTTGTTCATCTCGCTGATAAAGCTCAGGTTAGTTTTTTTGCTTCTCAATTGAGATTTTGAATCAATTAGCTTAATAATTCACGTTATATCATCTAGATTTCATAAAATGTTCTGCAAGTTTTATGAGTTTGCTATTAATTTTGATGATTTGTGATCGTTGATTGAGATTTCGCCAAATTCGAAATCAATTACACATGATTTTGTATGACTCAATGATCTAAAATTCGAGCATTAGCTTTGTTCATGTGTGTTGTGTTTCTGTAAGTACTTGAATTAAAGCTTCAAGAGCTTGAGTAAGTGTTTATAGTGGTTTGAGCTGATTAAGATAAGAGTTTCCGAGATTGAGTGGATACTCAATCATTGTATGGTCATGTTGTTGTTGTTGCAGCTGCATAATCTTATGTCTTATAGAACATTCACTTTAGCAAAGAATGATACTTTTACTTGTTTCTGCAGTTGTGCTCGTTAAGAGAAATCGATTTAGGTCTTTGTTTGCATCTAGTATTCTATTTTGCTGGCTTTACACAGTTCGTTTTCGCCACTCTTCACTTTTTTTACTGGTCATTACTCCTATTAGATGTTGCTCTACTGTATAATGATCTGCTATGTCTCTCTTCTATTATGTATTTATCTAGTGTTTTCGTTAGGTTCCCTCTTGTTTTTGCTTGTTTCTTCAGTTATTGAATGTTATTTCGTTTAATAAGTGGATTTAGGTCTTAGTTATGCATCAAGTATCCCATTTGTAGGCTTTATTGGTGGTTTAATTGTCTCACTGGTTGTTCTACATTCGCCTTACGAACAGGTCTGTACCCAACGATCATGGAAACGACCTTATGGTGTTGGCTTGCTTGTAGGTGGATTAGATGAGTCTGGCGCTCACCTTTACTACAACTGCCCAAGTGGAAACTACTTTGAGTATCAAGCTTTTGCTATTGGGTCTCGTTCACATGCCGCAAAGACTTATCTGGAACGTAGATTTGAGAGCTTTGGAGATTCTTCAAGAGAAGATCTAATAAAAGATGCAATTTTGGCTGTTAGAGAGACATTGCAAGGGGAAACACTAAAGAGTTCTCTCTGCACAGTTTCTATTTTAGGAGTCGATGAACCGTTTCACTTCTTGGATCAGGACGAGATACAGAAAGTGATAGACACATTTGAGAAAGTTGCAGAGGAAGAAGAGGAAGGGGAGGGTGAAGCCGAAGCCGAAGCCGAAGCCAATGCTACTGCACCAGTAGAACAAGGTGGTGGTGAAGGTGACCAAGACATGGCTCCAATGGAAATGTAAGGCTTGTTTGTGTAATGCTATTTTAATTTGATTTTAGTTGGATCAAGTTTGCAAAATGAATGGCTACGGGTTTTAGATATATGCTTGAGAATTCGAAATCATTTGGTCATATAAACTCTGTAACTGCTGTTAAGACTTTATTAGTATTTTGCTTTTTTTGGTTTAAATCTGTTCATAACTTCAAAGTTCAATCTCATCGATCCAGAAATTTTTTTATCCTGGAGGTGCAAACTTAACTGACAAATAATAATTTTTTAAACTTGGATTACATAAATATTAGAAACAAATAAATAGTTATTTAGTTTATGGTTCCATATAAAATGATTTAAATGAATTTATATTTTTGGATTCAAAATAATAAATTAAGTGTAAAATGAAAAATTACATACAAAAATTATATTGAAATTTTTTATTTATTAAACACTCATGTGTGTCTATAACTTCACTCTATTAAGGTTGATTATACCTTTATTTAAAAAAATTAATACTTTCATCATTTCAAACTTAACTAATAAATAATAATTTTAAATTTGGATTACATAAATATTAGAAACAAATAAATAGTTATTTAGTTTATGGTTCCATATAAAATGATTTATAATTTTTGGATTTTTTTTTCTTTTGTATTAGTGATTTTAATATCTCTTTCTGTTGGGTTTGAACCTCATATGTATGATGAATTTCAAAAGTGACAATCATTATGCCACTTAATTCCCACTAGATTCAAAATATTAAATTAACAGTCAAATGAAAAATACATATAAAAATTATATTAAACATTTTTGTTTATTAAATTAATATAGGCTCATTGTATTTTTTTTTTCTTAACTCCGCTACTGCCCATAGCTAAAATCATTACTTAGAAACACTAATACATAGCTAACCTAAGTTTTTTTTTTCTTAACTCCGCTACATGGTTCCATTGTATTAAATTTATTAGTTATACCTATATTAGAAACACTAATACATATAACATAGCTAACCTAAGTTTTGTTAAAGATTAAAAACGACACTTCATGGAAACTTTGATATAAATGTCAAACAACCTTGAAATCTGATATTAATCCCAAAAAAGATGAAACCAGTAATTAGCCGTATAATAAAAAAAATTCCCAACTCTTATAATGCAATTAGAAAAATTAAATGTTAGAATGGTATATTTACTTTATATTATTTAAATACATCTCATCAATTTCAAACAAACCATCTCTTGTTAACAATAAAATATCTCCAAATCCTCATTTAAATATGAGAAATTCTCTTTCTCAAAATCAAATGTAACATTTTGGATAAATTTACATTAATTTTCATTTAGACCTAAATACTATTTTTTATTAAAAAAATTTATATTTTATTAAATGTTAGGGTTTAATATTTAATGTTTGAGTTTAATATTTATTATTTACGATTTAGAGTTTAGTATTTATAGTTAGAGTTTAGTATTTATTATTTAGGGTTTATAATTTTTGATTAGAGATTAGAATTTAGTAGTTAAGATTAGGGTTTAATATATAATGTTTGAATTTATTATTTATTGTTTAGGATTTATATAATTTTACTAAAATAAAATCTAATTTTTAATTTAATTAAATTATTAATTAGTAATTTGTCCAAAATCAATTTTAATGGTATTTAATATTTAATAAAATTGTCCTTTAGATATACCCAAAATCAATTTCCCTGAATCATAAATAAATTTATTTAACCATATGAGTGTAAACAAAATGATATTAATTAAGAACTTAATCCTCACAATTTACAAACAATTAAAACCCAATTACGACAAGCCAATAAATACCACGTGTTCACAATCTTACCTTGTAGTTAATCTTTAGCCATGTCTCATCTTATCCCCATTCCTCAACAACTCTTCACTTCAAACACTAAACCTCTTCAAACACCAATCACCTCCGATGATCTCCCGCCGCAACTTCTCTCTCGTAGAAACACCATCCTTCTCTCCTCCACCACATCACTTCTCCTCTCACTCTCTCCAACCAATCCAGCTTATGCCTTCTCCTTAGGAATCTGTACAACACACAACAACTCCTTAATTATTCTTTTGTTAATCTCATATCTTTAAAAGTTTATTGTTTTTTACATAGCAGGACCTAAAGAATGGCTTAAAGATCAGAAAAAGAAGTCTTCAAGATTCTTACTTGCTCCCATTAATGCTTCTCGTGAAGCTCTTCACTCTGCTTATCTTTTACTTGATAAAGAATCTGATTATACAGATAAAGATTTGGAGAATCTTCTGAATTTGTTTAAGTCTTCTTCTAGAGATTGTGTTCCTAAAGAGAGAAGTTCTCTTGTTGATTTTCAATCGAAAACCGGAGTTGAGGTTTTTTCTAAAAATCTTCTCTTCTTCTTCTTTAAATTTTAATTGATTTTGAAGTTTTAGATTTTAACTAGGGCTGGACATTCGGATTCGGTTCGAATATTATGGTTTTCGGATAACTGAAGTGTAACATATTAAAAGTCGAACACAAACTGATTTAATTCGGTTCAGTTTTGGCTCAGATTTTTTCGGTTTCGGTTCGGTTTTGTAAAAATAAACTGAATCCGAAAAACATAATATAAAATCCGAAAAAAACCAAAAATCCAAAAAACGAAAAAATCTGAAAAAAAAAAAACAAAATTCCCTAAACCAAACCAAAAAATAAAAACACCAAAAAATCCTTATATTATTTGGTTATTTCGGATAAACCGAAAACCAAAATCCGAATCCGAAACCAAACCAAAACAGAAAAATATTTAATCCATAAATCGATATGTTTTAGCACCTAAATCGGTTCGGTTTCAATTCGGATATTTTGGATAGGTTTTTCGGATTTAGGATTCGGTTTCGGGTTTCTGCCCACCCTTATTTTTAACAGTGAAGATTGTGGTGATGTTCAGGTTTGTACATTTAAGCTTGTTGTGAAGAATGCTGCTTCATTACTAGATGATAATGATCCTCTTAAATTAGAAGCTGAGAACATGCTCAATGATCTCATTAGGTATATGATCATATCTCTACTAGTATCTTAATGTTCTTTGCTATGGTTAGTTAAATTCTACACATTTATATATCACAGATCCTTTGGTTCCCTAATCGTATTGACGAATGAGATTGATATGAATCTTCCTTCTGATAGGTTAGTGTTTCATCACAAACCCTTTTTATTTCTTCAAGAGTTCGGTGTTGACTCTTATGCATGTAATGGTCTGATTATGTGACTGAAGCAGGTTAAATGTTAAACTTGTTTTCAGAAAAAAGATTGCAGATGCAGTTATTGAAGCTATCTCTTATCTTGACAAGTTTGAGAAGGGTGTTAAGGACTGCCTTGAGATCTAAGATTGAAGTCTACTTGTTTATTATTCTCTTCTTATAGCTTTGTGAACTTATTATGGCTGTTTGGGTCTCATGTTACAAATGTTCCTATTATTCCAAACCAGATAGTCTTAACCAAAGAGGCAAGACTCTTCCCAGCTCTACTTATCCGAGAGATTAACTGAATTGTTGTTGAACACAAGTTATGAACTCTATTAGATTCGAGATCTAATTCGTGCGATGTTTTTATGAACTCTGTTTATTTTGTCTGAAAATCACTTTATGTTTTAGGAGAGAATCAGTCATAAGTTGGGTTATGTAGTAAGGTTGTGTACTTTTGTGTTCGATTCAAAGATTTTACAAATCAATCTTGTTCTGTATTCGAAGTCATATCTAAATATCATCTAAAGCTTATCATACCAAGTTATGTCCATAATAGATAGAATCAAGATCAGAGTAAAGAAAACAATCAGTAAAAATCAAGAACGAATTATTTTGAACGAAAGAAAGCATTTGGATAACGATTGAGTTTATAACAAGAAACCAAACAGAGAGAAATTTAAAGAAATCTCTAAGTTACCAAAATAGACCCGCTTAAGGATGCCTTTGACCTTTCATATGGGTTTGCATAGTGCTTGTTGACTTGAACCGCTATGAAAACACAGTCGTGTAGGATCATTTCCATAAACTCTGGAGTCTGGACATTTGATCCAAGCTGTTGATTCTGAGTAGCTTTCCCTAATTTTCTCTTCATCGTCTTCGATTATTCAGAGATCCTCAACCTCTTGCTCAAATTCTTGTAAGTAAAACTTCTTATACAGAGATCCCCAACTTCTTATGCTTCTATTGCGTTTGGTACTCTTTATTAGACCACCTCTCCAATAAGAGTTTTTCATGGGGTTTCTTTTAAATAAAATAATAATAAATAAAAGAGAATCGGTTGATTCATTAATTGGTTTACTTTTTTTTTAATTTAATTATACGAATAAATTATTTTTGAAATAATAATAAATAATAGATAATAAAAAAAAGAGATAATTGGTTCTAAATTTAGTATGACCCCACAACACCATCTTCTGCCATGTGTTTTCTTTTACTGGTTAACTTTAAAAAAAAAATTATGTCAATAAATTATTTTTAAAATAATAGTTAATTGGAAAAAACAATAAAAAGAGAGAATTGGCTCTAAATATATAACCCCACAAAACATTTTCTGCCATGTGTTTTCTTTGATTGGTTAACTTTTTTTTTTTAATTTAGTTATTCCAATAAATTATTTAAAAAATATTTGTAATTTTGTCGGACATTATAGAGACCTACTATTTGTAATTTTTAATTTTTTAATGTTGCTAATTGATTTCATGCTGGATTTTTGTTAGCTATTAGCATTGTTTACTATTGTATAAATTGTAGGGGTTTGAGATAGAGATATCCAAAATAGGTTGGCATGTCTATTTTGATCTGTCCAATTTGTTTTTTGTAAATGTGGATAAATATGGATTGTCTCTGTTAAGACTCAAACCCATTAAAACCCATGCTTTGTTTCTTCTTGCTATTACTTAATCTTTTACTTGAGCCACTTCTTGTCCTCCTCTTGTAAGTGTACAAGATTGAAGGTCTCAAAGTCTCAAACCTATTAATATTCCCTTCTTCAAAAGCAAACTTGCCTTCAAGGTTGAGGTTAGGAAATTTCTCAGCGAATGCTGCCTTCACTTCCTAAGAACACTCATAATCGGCAAGACCATTCCACTGCACCAAAACCTCTTCCTGACCTGTGGATATGCTCTTTCGACATGCTCTCTTTCAACCAAATCTGTTATTAGTTGAGCCAGTATCATACTTGACAAGACATGGAGGATCCTTTCCATAGACTGTCTTGTTTATCTAGTGCTCAGCTACTGTTTCAATTGCTCCCATTATCCACATTATCGTGTATTCCAAACCAAATAGTCTAACCGAAGAGGTAAGACTCTTCCCAGCTCTTCTTGATTATCCGAGAGATGAACCCAGCTGATGTTGAACACAAGTTATACAACAGGAGTTATGAACTTTATTAGATTCAAGATCTAATTCGTGTGATGTTTTTATGAACTCTGTTTGTTTTTGTCTCAAATATCACTAGGTGTTTTAGAAGAGAATCAGTCATAAGTTGGTTGACGAGGTAATAAGGTTGTGTACTTGTGTTTTTAACATCATCTAAAGCTTATCATACCAAGTTATCCAACCATAATAGATAGAATCAAGATCGAGTAAAAGTAAACAAAATCCATAATTTCACAATCACAATGCAAACATGTATTTTGTAGTCAGTAGATATGAATTCAAACATTTATTTTAAGACATCATAAAACAAAGCTTGAAGGAATTAACAATCCAAATCACTCAGAAAACGATAGAGTTTATAACAAGAAACCAAATGGAGAGAAATTCAAACAAATCTTTACGAAACAAGCAATTGATATAACCAGATGAAAAAAATCCCAAAGAAGATGAAGAAGAACGTAATGATGAGCAGACAGGAGCTGGCATGAGCTACATGGATAAAATGAAAGAGTTGTAATTAATTAGTTCTATAGTATAAAATAAAGTGAAGGGGACTGCTATTTGTTGGAATGTGATCATTTCTCATCATTAGCAATATATTATATGTTAAGTATTAAATAAATATTAGGTAAATGTTATAGATTAAAATTGTATGAGTATCATTCAAAGGGTGTAATATTAAGTGTGATTTTTGTCATAATAAAATAGAGTACAATATTACTAAAGAGAGTTTTTGTGTATTGTAAGAAACATAAAACAGATCGATTTGTTGGAATAGACTAACATCTGTTTGTTGTCCGATTCTTATAAAACGATTTTTAGTGAGAAAAGTCCAACACTATTGTGATCATTATTATCATGGAACTTTATATTCAATAGGTGGAACTGGATTAGGTTTTCATACCTTAGTTCTTATGAGCATTCTGCCAAACCTGAACGATTGAAAAAACCGCCTGGACTAAAGTCAAGAACAACAGTAAAATGGCAGCTAAAGTCGCTGTTCCTGTCCACACGTTACCAAAATAGAAATTCTTCAGGATGGCCATTGATCTTTTGTATGGGTTTGTATAGTGCTTGTTGACTCGAGAAGCTATTTCATAATAGTATGAGCCATTTGTGAAGACGCCCACATTAAGCTTATTAACCATATCCGCCACTAAACATTGTTTCCCAATACAGTTTTTTATTATCCCTTACAAAACAAACCAAAACCATTACATATCAATATATATATGGATATAGAAATACTTAGGGTTACCATTTTCAACAAGCAAGTCGACGTCTTTATCAGTATCGATGAGGTAATCCAAGAAGTCGATGTAGTTGCATACATGGGCTTCACTAGGGTAGTGGCATTGTTCAAGCGCCATTATGTTTCTCAATCTTATCTCAGATGAGTCTTTAACCTGGAAACAAGGCATCTTCAAACAACCATTTTCGAATCTCACATTTAGTGAGCAGTTTTTTCTATGATGACCTCAAAGATTATTCCCCCACTAGCTAGCTTATCTGCATTATACATATTTTCTATGGGCTTGTAGCTCCCTTGAATACGCTCTTTATCAATGGTTTTAAGGTAGGCACACCTTTTTAAATCAGTAAAATGGCTGAACTTTGCATTATCATCGATCTTATCTTTGAGTTTAAAAAATTCGATGATTTTTGCGCGGAATGTATCGTCCTTATGTAAGATTCCTGGAAATCTTGTATTGTATAGTTTGTTGAGGATGAAGTAAGGAAGCTGGTTCTCAAGCAACGTGAGATCTTTCTTGACTATCACACGAAGACAAGTCTCGTCCATTAGAGGATCCCCTGTTTTTTTAAACTTTTTTTCGTATAAATCCAAAGCTTTCAAAATGAACTGTATTACGAAAACACAGTCGCGTAGGATCATTTCCACGAAATCTTGAGATTGGATCCAAGCCGTTGATTCTGAGTAGCTTTCCCTGATTTTCTCTTCATCATCTTCGATTATGTTTCTATATATATCGAGATCCTCAACCTGTTTCTCAAATTCTTGTAGGTAAAACTTCTTATGCTCTTCCATGTTTAAGTATCCCATTGACTTTGTATCTGTGATATCTCCAAGAGAATTCAAAGCTTGAGATTTTAAAGAATGGTTAAGAGGTCCAGTAAGAACTAATTCTGGTGTATATGCATCAGGGTTTACTCTACGAAGGCATTCTGGGACTCGGTAGATGCAACAATCATCGTGATTAGTACGAAAAAGCCACATACCAGGATGTCCCATAAATATTGTGCTTGACTCGGATCTGTTTATTGTTTCGAGCTGTGTAGAATCCATAATCCAGTACCTGCACAGGCTTGTAGAACAAATTAACTGAAAAAAAACTATGAAAACATGCATAGGAGATAGAGTAAACCAAGACGACAAACTTACGTACAAAATTCACTAGGGTTTGATTGATATTTCAAATGTAATAAGCTAATAAGTGATCCCAAATCTCTAAAAGAAATTTTGAGAAGTAGTGTTTCATATCTTCTTATACAAATAAGAATTATTTTAATTATTATTATTTCTCTTAGAATCATGACTTGCATGTAATATTCAGGTACATATTTTTTTATTTTTAGCTCTTAAAGTACATTTGATTCATTCCAATAAGTAGTATATTACAGTTGGTTATAAAAAAAATAATGCAAATATGGCAATTGGTATTTGTTAATTATTACCGTTGCATATTCTTATGGATCTCTTATCACACTCTTTGATAGTTTCATCTCCTTTTCAAAACCCAAAACTTAATTATAATATTTTAGATATCCAAATTTGTTCACAACGTGCGTACAATTCTTGATCCAAAGGTTTTTTTTTTTAAATATATTACAAGGAGTAACTTGAAAGCTAAAAGAAATATATTCTAGTTACATGTAATTTATAACTTTTATTCTTCACTAGATGAGTATCAGCACTATGCACGGGTTTAATTTGTTATTGTAACGCATGTGAACCAAAGTTTTTGAATTTGAAGTAAGGATCGACGGGTTAGATCGATGGACCGATCGATCGGGTAAAATGGATGATCCATGTACTGTTTAGGAAGGACCGATTGATTCCTAGTGCCGAGAACTGACTGATCGATGGGTCGGTCCAAAAACCATTCTCAAATCTCACATTTAACGAGAAGTTGTTGTCTACAACGGCCTCAAATTTCAATCCCCCACTAGCTAGCTTATCAGCATTACACATATGTTCTATGGGCCTGTAGTTGCCTCATGTAAGTTATTCATCAATTGTTTCAATGTCGGCACACCTTTTCAAATCAGTGAAATGGCTGAACTCTGTGTTGTTATCGATCTTACCATTGAGTCCAAAAAAGGTGATGATTACTTTGCGGAATGTGTAGCGCTCTAAGATTCCTGAAAATCTTGCATGGAATAGTTTATTGAGAATGAAGAAAGGAAACTGGTTCTCAAGCAACATGAGATCTCTCACGGCTATGTGACGAAGTAAAGGCTCGTTGATGAGCGGATCCCCTGTTTTTTTAGATTCCAGTGATAAAGTTGTCAATGAACTGTGCTATGAAAACACAGTCGTGTAGGGTCATTTCTGTTGAAATGTGACCAAGTCTCATCATTAGCAATATATCATATGTTAAGTATTAAATAAAACATTAGGTAAATTTTATAGATTAAAGTTGTATGAGTATCATCCAAAGGGTGTGATAGAAGTAGTTATAGTGAAAAGATATGTACAAGAGATGTATCTCTTGGATAGTGTTAAGTCTGTAACTATTAATACTCATCATCTATTGTAATATTGAGTGTGATTTTTGTCTTAATAAAATATAATATAATACTACAAAGAAAGTTTCAGTGTATTGTAAGAAACACAAAACAGAACGACTTGTTAGAACAGATTAACATCAGTTTGTTGTCCGATTCTTAAATAAAAACGACTTTTAGTGAGAAAAGTCCAACAATTTCCACAAAATCTGGGGATTTGATCCAAGCTGTTGATTCTGAGTAACTTTCCTTAATTTTCTCTTTGTCTTCTTCAATTATTCTTCTATATTTATAAAGATCCCCAACCTCTTGCTCAAATTGTTTTAGGTAAGTCTTCTTATGCTCTTCCATGCTTAAGTATCCCATTGACTTTGTGTATGTAATATCTCCAATGATTCAAAGCTTGAGATTTTAAATAATGGTTAAGAGGTCCAATTAAAAGTAACTCTGGTGTATATGCTTCGGGGTTTACTCTACGAAGGAAATTTGGGACTCTGTAGATGCTATGATCATCCGGATCAGTACTACAAACGCCACATACCAGGATAGTCTGTTAACTTTGTGCTTGACTCAGATTTGTTGCCTGTTTTCCTCTGCTTCGAATCCATAATCCAGAACCTGCACAGTATTGCACTACAAATTAAGTGAAAGACATGAGGTTCATATGAAAACATGTATAGGAGAACGAATAAAGAAAAAAGACGACAAAACTTACATAGAAAATTCACTTTTGGGAGAAGGAGAGATGTATGGACGGATCTGGATATCCATTAATTTTTAATTTTTTGTTTTTTTAAATGAGAAATAAATCTGGATGTCCGGTTCTAGATCCGGATATCTGGACAGATCCACAAAAATTCACTATCCGGTTCCAGATATCCGGCCGAATCCAGATAATAGCTAACAGGACTACCAATAAGTGATCCAAAAGTGATAAAAGAAGTTGCAAAGAGTAGTGACTCAGATCTTCTTATACAATAAGATTTTTATAATTTACATGTAATATTGCATCACATGTCCTTTCATTTTCATCTCTTAAATTTTCATTTATTACCTAATGGTTAAGGGTCTATGCTTCTACACCTGGTCTGAAGTTCGATTCCCAGAGATTGCAAATTTTTTTTTAATGAATTGCAAGATATTGCAAGATGTTGTTTATCGTGGTAGCAAATGTTGCAAGAAGAGCTATAATAACATTGTTCTCGTTGACAAGTATCCCGGTTATGATTTTCTTTGTAACATCCGTGCATGGGAATAATTTTCGAGGAACCTCGAGGGACATTCGTGGTGATCTTGGGAGGTGCTCAGGATGTGAAAGTTGTTGGTGACCAAAGAGGGACGCCACCCGGTCGGGTGGTTTGGACCAGACCGACCGGTCTGATGCTAAGGTCGNGGCCCAATGCTGTGGCAGACTTTAAGTGGTTAAAATGAGTTGTCTATCTGTTGTTAAAGAGGAGAAAAAGGGCTAAAACTCCCATGTAGCTGCCGTGAACGAGAAGAGAAGAAGAAGGAAGGATTTTGTGAGATTTTTAAGGTTAAGAGATTAAGGTGACACTCTCTTTCTCTTCTTCTTCTAAGATGATTGGTAGAATTTCAGTAATGCTATTGAACTGTTATAGGTATGGATTAAGAAAAGAGATAAAGAGGAGAAGATTCTAAGGGAGTTCTTCAAGGGAAAGGTGAAATCTTAGTTTTAGCTCTTTTCATGTCTTTAAGTTGTATTGATATCAATTAGATAAGATTAGAACCTACGGAGGAGATTTGGAGATGTTTAACAATAGAAGCTGCTCTGCTCGGACTAGGACCGGTCGGGTGGTGGGCTCTAGATCGACCGGGTGGAGTGACGACCCAAGTGGTGCGCCTTTTCCTTAGTGGCAGACCGGTCGATTTGAACCTGGCAGATCTACCGGGTGGATGCCGTGGATATTACCTTGGTCGGGTGGACCAAGGTGGATCGGTCGGGTGGTACTCCAAGCAGACTGATCGGGTGTGTCCCTTGGAACGCTCGAGTGAAGAGTATGGATGCTCGATCAGTAGGGTGACATTGAACGGTCAACCTGGCGAAGTCCTATTGAGACTGGTCGGGTGCTTGGGTGACGATCGGTTGGGGAAGGATCTTTGAGGCCAAATGACTGAGGCTTAGACTGGTCAGGCATAGGTAGTTTACCTGACCGGGTGATATGTCATTTAGCCAGTTTTAAGTTGTAAGCTAAGTACATTTGTTTTATTGTTGTAGGTTGATACGAGGAGGTTCCCGAGACATATATTTGAAGGACATACAACTCATAGAGGTGAGTGCAAGACCGTGGTTAGCAGGGAGCCCGGTTTGGCTTACTATAGTGGTTGATATGTTGTGCATTTGGGTGAATGTGTCATATTGACACATTTTGTTGCATAAAAAGTTTGTAAATACTCACGTCGAGTGTATACCATGTGATGTGTTCATGTCAGTCATCTCCCGGATCGTGACAGACTTTCGATTGATCGCTTCTGGAATGGCGTCATTGCGATTTATCGCTCGCTCGCAGTATGAAAAGCTGATACTTCTTCAAATATTCACAAATCCTTACAGAAATGTACGCTTTTCAGTACTTATGCTCCTATCCATATAAAATGCAAATATGTGTGATAATATCCGTGAATAAACTTCAAAAGACAAATAAACATTCAAATATCCTTGCAAATCTTATGTTAAAATGTGTCATCAACTCTCCCAGACTTAAACATTGGTTCACTCAACTAAAGATATAAACATAAGAGTAAGAATGTGAAAGAGGTTTGAAAAACTCGGAAATCTATAAACTTCTTTAGACAACACCATGATGAGTTTTCAGTTATATGCAGAACTCAAAACAAACTAATAATAAAATAGTACTATGTGTATTTCGACATAAGCATAGCAACAATACATTCGCCCCAGATTTCTAAAATAATCCAGAATCTTCATTGGTAAACCTCTAGAAATATCTAAAGGTGGTCTCATCGAAAGAATATCGATCAAAATTCAAGCATATTCTATCTTTCTAAACACCGTAGACTTAAACTCTCCTAATTTTACGACTTATTCTTTTCATAAATATATTATATATATACTAGATAATGACCCGTATATATATATGGGTTTACAAAATTTTGTATCAAAGATTATATCAATATTACAAAAGAATATAAATANCTTAAGTTGGTTAATGTGGTAAGGTTGTGTATTTTGTGAGTTATATTCAAAGCTTTACACATCAGTCTTGTCTGTTCGAAGATGATGTTTCTTTAACATCATCTTAAATTTATCATATCAAGTTATGCAATAATAGATAGATTCAGGATCAAGTACAATAAACCATCAATGAAAAAAGTCCACAACTTCATAATCACAGTACAAATCATTTGGAGATCTATTGAGTTTATAAACGAAAACCAACTGGAGAAAAATTAAAAGAAGTCTCTAAGAAGCAAGCAATTAATAGGTGCTGGGAATCATATAACCAAATGAAGAAAGGCCAAAGAGGATGAAGAAGAACTTAATGATGAGCTGGCAGCAGCTGGAATAAGTTAAATGGATAAAAGTTAATAGTTGTAATAAAATTGAAGGGGAGGGCTATTGTGATAAAATATGTTCAATAGCTAGAATTTGATTCGGATTTAATACCTTAGTTATCATGAAGCATTCTGCAGAACCTGAATGATTGAAGCCACTGTCTGGATGAGAGTCATCAGCAACAGTAACACAGCAGCGACAGTAGCCGTCCCTATCCACATGTCACTAAAATAGACCTTCTTTAGGGTGGCCTTTGACCTTTGGTATCGGTTTGTATAGTACTTGGTGATTTGAGCCGCTATATCATAATAGTAAGACCCACTATCGATGATGCCCATATCAATATTATTCACCATCTCCGCCACCAAACTTTGGTTCCCAATCCAATTTATTATTATCCCATACAAAACAAAACATGCATCAATATATACACATGGATATAGACCTACTCAGATTAAAGAGGTTACCATTTTCAACAAGCAAGTCCATGTCTTTATTAGTATCTATGAGGTATTTCAAGAAGGTGATGTAGTTGCATACATGGGCTTCTTTAGGGTAGTGGCATTGTTCAAGCGCCATTATGTTTCTCAATTCTATCTCAGAATTATCCTTAACCTTAAGACAAGGCATCTTTAAACAACCATTTTCGAATCTCACATTTAACGAGAAGTTGTTTTCTACGATGACCTCAAATTTCACTCCCCCATTGGCGAGTTTATCTGCATTATACATAGTATCTATGGACTTGTAGTTCCCTTGAGTAAGCTTTGCATCAAGTGTTTCAGTGTAGGCACACCTTCGCAAATCAGTGAAATGGCTGAACTTTGTGTTGTTATCGATCTTTGCATCGGGTACAAAAAAATCGATGATTATTTGGCGGAATTTGTTGTCCGCAACGATTCCTGAAAATCTTTTGCAAAAGAATTTGTTGAGGATGAAGTAAGGAAGCTGGTTCTCAAGCAACATGAGATCTTTGTAGACTATAGTATAAAGACAAGGCTCGTCAATGAGAGGATCCCCTGTTTTTCCTGGTGTATCTCTGATATACTTCAAAATGAACTGTATAACGAAAACACAGTCGCGTAGGATCATTTCCACGAAGTCTTGAGATTGGATCCAAGCCGTTGATTCTGAGTAGCTTTCCCTGATTTCCTCTTCATCATCTTCGATTATTTTTCTATATATACCGAGATTCCCAACCAGTTGCTCAAATTCTTGTAGGTAAAACTTTTTATGTTCTTCCATGTTTAAGTATCCCATTGACTTTGTGTCCGTGATATCTCCAAGAGATTTCAAGGCTTGAGATTTTAAAGAATGGTTAAGAGGTCCAATAAGGACTAATCGAGGTGTATATGCTTCGGGGTTTACTCGACGAATGGAATCTGGGACTCTGTAGATACTACAATTATGGGGATTAGTACGAAACCGCCACATGCCAGGATAGTCTGTTGACTTTGTGCTTGACTCGGATTTGTTGCTTGTTTTCCGCTGGTTAGAATCCATAATCCAGTACCTGAAACAAATTAAGTGAAAGAACGAAGAGCACCATGTGAAAAACATGCATACATGTGAGAAAATGCAACCTAGAAATAATAAAGAAAGATAATATACCTAAGTTCAATCAAAATTCACTCTTTGGAGAATAAGTGAGAGATGTTTTTGGCCGAGTAAAAGAAGAAGAAAATTCTTCATATTTATGATATGATAGAAATTTAATAAAGTAAGTCAATGCAATAATAGAGTAGGTGAATGCACTAAGTGAATAAGATGTTTCAACCATGAGCTTATCTCCGAGTTTTGTATTTATTAGACCTCACCAAACATAAAAATGATATATAAACATCAAATATACAACGCAAACTTTATTTTTTCAAACTAATATACAAGCTTATAACATTTCAATAGATACACAAACTAGTCATTTTCTTTTCTCTTTTCAACAAATAAATTTTGAATAGAGAAATTATATAACAATGTTAAGAACATATTACTAAAAAATATAAAAACTGAAAAAAAAATATACAATGCACTCCACCTAATCGGAAGCATAGGCCAAGAAAATCAATGGTAATATCAATACTGTCTCAGTTTTACGTATCATAACAATATATATTCACTTAGATTTTTTTAACTTTTTAGGGTATGAGCTCAAATTCTTCATCACAAGTTTTGTTGTCTTCGCTTCATAGTGAAACTTCTACACAAACAAGATTATATTCATATGGAAGTCAGAAAACAACATCATCTCAAGTATTCTCAACCCAAAGTTTAATCAAGCAGCACTTGATCTTTTTTTTTGAAGTGTCTGTTTGACTTAATCTAATAGAGCTTATACCGATGACATTTATATTTAGTTATGATTTTGATCTTTCTCTCGTCTATATCTTCTATTTTATAACGTTTTTTTATCATTTGTTATCAGAAAGAGACAAAATAGTATTACACCAAATGATTTAATGTTAACAAAATTTTCCTAATATTTTATTCAGTTTTTATATTTTTTCTTAATAACATGTTCTTAATATAGTTATTTAATTACTCTATTCAAAATTTATTTGTTGAAAAGAGTATATAAAATGACTAGTTTGAGTATTTATCGAATGTTTCAAAACTTTGTGTATTAGATTGGAAAAAAACAAAGTTTGTGTACTATATTTAATAATTATAGTATATTTTATGTTTGTGTATTTTTGGATTTAGATAGCCTAGTTGGTGTATTTTTAAGATTTTATTTAAAAAAATGAAACAAGAGAGAGAATTGGCTCTCAATCCTACGTACCTAATGTCACTTGCATTATAACTCATGCATATATCATCAGCTTGGCACTATTTTATTCCGTCAAAAAGTAGTAGAAACAACAAAATAACGACGTACAAGGGTTTATTTGCCAAAATAAATCGATAGTTATTTTGCATTAAATAAAAAATCTAATTTTATTTTTTATTTTTTCTGAAGCACTTAAACATTATATATAATCAAATTATATATCTTTTTATATATGTTAATTAAAAAAATTTTGTTTCATTTTTATATCAGTTTTTGATGATTAATATATTAAAATAATAAAATTATGCTCAGAATAACTCTTTTTTAACATTGGTTGATTGATACAGAATAACTAAAATTACATATATAATTTTTTAAGAAAACTCCATTAAAAAACTAGCAATCTACGACTTTGAAAATTAAAATTTTATTTCTTAAATTTCAAAAATTTCTAATTATTTTACAAAAATATATCATCTAAAAATGGATATTCTTAGCTAGTCATTTTATCAAAGGACATAAAACTTAATTAAGTAGAAAAAACGAGAAAATAACAAAAAAACATGATAGATTGAAATAAATTATGATATCTTAAAAAATATGGGTATTAAAATTTTTATTCTTGTTATATATTGACGGTATTAATGACATAAACAACTAAACAACAAAAATTATTTGATTAACATATACAAAAAAATATAAATAATTTGATTATAAATAATTTTGATTAACACCAATGATCTAAGCACACACAGTATATTAATAATATATTAAAGAGTTTTAAAGTAAACAAACAACTTTTAATCAAATATTTTTTATTTTGTGCGAAAAAACTATCAAACTTTTTATTTTTAAAATTTAACCCAAGTACAAAAATGAAGGCGTTTCATTGTTTCCGTCATTTTTTACAGAATGAAATGGTGTCACGTCGACGACATACGCATGGACTGTATTGCGATGACTTTGGAGTTGGTAGGATTAATTTGTCCAATTTTTGCATGAAGGTTGATTTTGTAAAAAAAATAAAAGTTTGATTTTGTTTTGTAGAAAACCCTTTCTAACATATATTGTTTTTATTTGGTTAACTTTTGTTCTTATTAGGTGAGTACCCACCTTATGTAGGGATTTTCTTTAACATAATTTATACAAATTCTTATTATATTCTAAAATTTTTAGATTAGTTGAAAATGCAATAGTTATTAATAAATTTATCCAAAATAAAACAAAAAATAATAAGAAATTTGACACCAAACTTTGACATGCCGTAGTTTGATTTTCCTTTGTTGTGGTTTTTTTCTTCAGGTAATTCATTATCTTCTTTTTCTTATTTGTTATTTTGTTCATTCTTAGACATTTATGCTTTACTATTACATTCTTGTTTTCTATTATTATTTTTAGTTTTGGAGGAAGTGAAAAACGTCTGGATTTTTCCTTAACATTGATGCAATGTTGTTTCTATCGATACCCTGAAGTTCATTATATTTGATATTATTTTTATTTTTAATGGCCAAACGAGACTTGAAAATAAAACCTATTTGAACAGGAAAACCCGACCCGAAAAACCCTAGTTAAATTAAAACATGTACCTGTGATTTTATCATATTGCAGTGTCGTGTGTACCCGCGGATTTTGGATAAAAACTTGTAATTTTACGCTAATGGTTCTATGTAGCATCTGACTCGTACACTAACCAAAAAAATTTGGTTTTGGCCGAGTCCAAAACTAATTTTTTTCCATTGGAGACTTGTATGAAGACTTGTGAGTTTTTGGTAAAATTCGAATCCGACCAGGTAGGATACTGGTTATAACCAATATTAATATATGTGATTATGTATATCTTATGTGTCTGTAATTAATTAGAGGTTTGAGTAGTTTACGGTTCTGTTTCGAATTCTCTTATTGATTTGTGAATGTGTTTTTCAGATAAACGGTGCAATTTTGGGTTTACAAGTATTTTTTAGATAAAGTGAAACATTTCAATCCGGTTCTCTAAGGACTAAATCGTTTTAGACCGATCTATTTAAAACTTCATTAGTTAAATCTTATATTTTAACTAAATAACATCAATTAATAAACAATTCATCATTTAATACTCTGATACCAGCTAAATTCTCAAACAACCTAGCAAACTCTAACACAAGCAATTCAAACAATAATAACCAAACAACAAGACTTTGGTATGTCATCTTTTCCTCAACCATAGTTTCACGAGCTCCACAAACAATCTGCTAATACATTCATCATAAAAAGAGATGATGCATCAGTATTGGAAAACCAATACTAAGTGATGCACTACTCCCATGTTAACATGCATCATAACACGACAAATAATGCAATAAATAAATATATAAATCATACCAATACATCCAATCGAAACATGTCAAAACTTTTATTGCTGGTTTACAGAAAAATATATTAAATTATTCATTACATCCTAAAATAATCTTAGGATTTTACACTCACCTTGAAAATTTTATGAAGCTCTGATGACATTTTCTTTTTAAGAAACTTTTATTTCCAAGAAATTTTCTTTCTTAGGAAGCTTTCTATTATAAGAAAGTTTCACTTTTATAAAGCTTTACTTCCATAAAAAAAATATTTCTTAACCCTCTTGCATAGCTTCAACTCAATTCAACTTCAATGGCAAACCAAACATTAAAATTTGTCACAATTGATATAATCAATTATGTTTCAAGATCTTATACATAGTTCAGAAACTAACCGTTAGAATCGAAATCACATCGTTAAATCTGAAGTATGTATTTCTATGAATATTTTAACTAAATTTTAGTCAGATCAGAAAACTTTTCGACCCCAAACGTTATCTTGAAAATAGCACATCGAAACTGTTTTGAATTAGGGTTTTTTGAATTTATTCATAGATATTGTCAGCTTAAAACTATTATTCCAGTCAGAATATTTGTCGGAATCCAGATCAGCCAACAGATCTATAAAACTTACATCAAGAGCTTTCCGATGATATGTAGATCGCCATCTATATCTCTACAGCTCCCCAGTAAACTACTCTTAAAGTTGTACAATATCAGAATCCGATCTGCAGAGATTCACTTCGGTAAAATAATCATAATTTTCCGATCAGAGCTCCAATTTGAGTTCCGCTTTCGGCTATGGATAAATCATGATATCGTACATCTCATAAATATAAATGAAACTAAGTTAGTTTTCTACTCCGTTTTCTCGTTCTTCCAGAACTGGTCGAATTTGTTTTCTCTTTAATTTCTCATTCTTTTTTTCTCTTTTTTCACTTTTTTCTCCTCATGAATTATCATGGCCACGAAAACTAAAAGAATAAACTAGAGTTTTAAATTTTTAAGATTTAAATAGGCTTAAATTTTATTTAAAATTATATCATAACCTAAATTAGGTCTAATAATCAGTCTAACATAAACCCAATGACTAATATGCACAAAACCCTGTTCAATAACATCTGTAACCTTTTAAAAAAACGGTTAACGGATGTTACAAGTTCTAATACTTAAACTATCGACCGACATTCAAAAAGCTCGGTCAAATCCAACATGAATGCTCCAATAAATCGGTCACAGTAGATGACCAGTCGGTCAGCACACTTAGCAAAAATGGATGCCGGATCGATTTATCTTGTGGGTATGGTTTGGTCGACTCGGTCCAATATCGTAAATCAACCAACCTGACCTGGATTGATCATTCTACTCCTCTAAATCGTATGATACTAGCTAAACCGATCAACCAAGGTCCTAATTGGATCACGGTTGTTACATAAATGGTATGTTTTAGAGTAAGTTGTGACATTTTAAGTTGTGACATTTAAAAAAAAAAAAAAAA
>KE156674.1:26484-53903 GCA_000411055.1 Leavenworthia alabamica
TTTCTCGTCTTATGGTAGAAACACAAAAGCATCTTGCACATTCTTTGATTTATAGACTTCTGAAGTTAGTTTTAACTTTGCCTGTTGCTACTGCAAGTGTTGAAAGGTGTTTTTCTGCAATGAAACTAGTAAAAACAGCATCACGCAATCGAATTGGAGATCAGTTTCTAAGTGATTGCTTAGTATGCTATATCGAAAAGGAGTTGTTTGAGTGTGTTACCAATGAAAAAGTGATAAAATTGTTTCAATCTATGAGTGAGCGTAAAGTATATTTATAAGGTCTTGTTGTTTTTTTTATTATGAATATTAAATTTTTAATTTATTTTTTGCACCCGATAAAATTAGAGTCTGGATCCGCCACTGACCAATCCTAACCCAAAAAAAAGCAAAATCGAAATCTAAAAAATATTCATTGGATAATAAAACTCGTGACAACCAAACCCAATAGGGTTTTATCCAAACTAGATACATTTTTCTGAATGATCAGGGTCTTTTATATATATGAAACTCATAACTATACGATATGATAGTTTTTGTAGTTCCTGGCAAACGAGTCAATTTTTTTGGATTGGATCGGCCCTACCCGAGAAAGCAGTCAGAAATCAAACTATATCCGATTTAAAACCCAATTGGTGCTATTTTTTCTAGATTTCGGATGTCGAATCGGATTGGATCCAAAATAAATCGCATCTTCTTTTCTTCTTATTCTTTGATAATAATCAAATACTGTAAGATGGATATACATATTCTGGGTACAAACATGAAGAAAACAAAATGTGATGAAGAAACTGGAAAATATGAGCGGCCCTTTTCTAGGGTTGCAAAGGAAGAAGAAGATAAGATGATGGTACTATCTTTCATTAAAATGAAAAAGAAAACATCAATTTCAAAACTAATGGTATTCAAACTCACATTCTTAAATGATTTAGATGTTAAGCCAAAGCCACTAAACTAAAGCTATTTCTCATATATGTTTCTCTAGAACACATATACTCTCTTTGTTTTAAGTTTTTTCACATTTGTAAAATCAATAAATTGTTATGTTTTTCATTGTTTTACCCTTAGTTAATGTTATTTAGTTTTATTTTATCGATAAAAACAACAAAATAATAAGAGTAAAAATGTAAAAGTTAATAAACATCTACATTGCAAACACATAATAAATAAAATAAAAAAATTTTAAAACTCTAAAACTAACAATAAATTGAAACAGAAAGAGTATATATTTTCAAATACGTAAATATTTAGATTTCCCTTCGTTTTTAACAAAATATTTATTTTCGTTAATTTCTAATCGGAATAAAAAATTTGGATACAAGTCAAAATTTGTTTCCGCCTATTAATTTGAATACCAAATAATCCGATTCTATTAAAATCCTATCCAAAAACACCTTACGTACGAAATATCAATCAACTTAAGGTGTTTCATTAGGACAGACCACATACTGGTAGCCTGTCTACGTAGATCCTCTTTACTTTAATGTCTGTTATTACGTCTATCTATTGCTCCTTTTCACACCATATGTGTAATAGTCGCATGAAAAACCAACCAGATCAAGTTGAGATATTAAGAGTTGCGCACTGATGTGGCAATAGCCTTTGCATAGTAGTTTCCGAGTCCGGATCTGCATCCAGGGGCGGACGCAAGAACAACAAGGATGGTGCACTTGCTACCCCTAATTTTTTTTTAATTAGTGTAATTTTAAATGAAATTTTAATTATGCACCCCTTGATTAATTATTTTATGCATCTTTTATTTTATTTAAATACACTTTAATGTAAATATATTTATATTAATAAATATAATGATAAAAAACCCCAATTAATTTCCTTTTTTGTCTATAAGCCCATATCTATTAAGTTAAATGATTTATTTATCTATAATTAAGGGTTTNTTTGCCTGTTGCTACTGCAAGTGTTGAAAGGTGTTTTTCTGCAATGAAACTAGTAAAAACAGCATCACGCAATCGAATTGGAGATCAGTTTCTAAGTGATTGCTTAGTATGCTATATCGAAAAGGAGTTGTTTGAGTGTGTTACCAATGAAAAAGTGATAAAATTGTTTCAATCTATGAGTGAGCGTAAAGTATATTTATAAGGTCTTGTTGTTTTTTTTTATTATGAATATTAAATTTTTAATTTATTTTTTGCACCCGATAAAATTAGAGTCTGGATCCGCCACTGTCTGCATCAATGCTTAGTAGGTCCCCTACCATGTTTGTCCAAATCATGAAAGTCAGAGGCGGATCTTTAACGTTGTGCAAATTAAAAAAAATGGGAGCATATAATAATTAATCAAAAGATGCATGATAAAAATTTTTAATATAAACTATACTAGTTTTGAAAAATTTAGAGGTGGCAAATACACTTGTGTTCGCCCCCTGATGAAAACATAGAGCCAAGCAACAAAAAAACGAAAAATATATATAAAGAATCGTAAACTTTTAAATTGTTAAATTTTTGGTTGACTTAAAATTAAATGTTTGTTGACTTGGCTATTTAAGACACATCGTTATATTGAGTTCAGTGACATTGACGTTTATACTAGAACTTCATTTTATCAAAACGACCATATTTTTTTTTTTGTCAACAATTAGACCATATTTTCTTCTTATTTAATATCAAAATTAAAGAGAAGTAATAGTTTTTGAATATTTTATATAAAGAGTGCCAATCAAATAAAAGTAGTGATTGTAATATAGTTGAATAAAAAATTGTGAGGGTAGAATAGGAATATGAAATATTTATGGAATATTCTATGTATTGTTTCAATTTTTTTTTTCTGAAACATGATTTTTAAATCTCCGCCTCTAGGGATTTGTCCAGGAATATGGATGAAGGATGGAATGTTTTGTGACTCCAATTGTATGAGTAGTCCATTTTATGTTTTGTGGGAGACTTAGATCCACAACATGGTTCAAGACTATGTCTGCCATTTGGTGGACTTGCCGCATTTGTAATTTTCTAACTTGTGGATCAATTGTGATTTGATTAATTTGTGGGTCTTCAAGTGAGATATAACTGGAAAAAAAAAAGCAGTGTTATTCCAACGGACTATATCATCAGAATGCATTTGGAAAATACTCTTTCTGAAGGCAATTCGATGGAATCGTCCGTCGAAATTAGAGAGTTAGAAAAATGTTTTACGTAAGAATCCGTCGGAAATTTCTAACGAAATAAGGTGGACAGTTATTACAGATTAAAATATGTTTTCCAAAAGTTCTGGTGTGCACATATATAATCGTTAGTCGTTGTCTCTTATTGAAGAGAGAGTTTGTCCATCATAAAGGTGTGTCGTGATGTAATAGACGATAACTTAGGTTGTAAACAATAATTTATCCGAATTTATGGAAAAATATGTTTACAATTTTTTTATATAGATTTATACAACTGAATTTTTTTATAGAGATATCTTAATATATAAAGTTTAATAGTTTTTAACATAACATAAATTTAACTTATTGTAAAATCTAACTAGGCATAATATAGTCTTAGAATATTTTAGAATGAGAATATAATTTAAGTATGGTCATGGGGAAATAGATTGTCGACAAAAGAAATGTATAAATGGCCATAATAAATTTAAAACATCCTTCAAACAGTTGTAAGTTGGTTTTGAACTTGTTTAATTACAGCTTTGTCTGAAGCCTCTGTGACTGTGAGGGAACATACTCCATTGACTAATCTATTTATGTGACTTTGGTTTAATGAAGTTGTACGTTACACTTTGCGAGATCAATTGAGTTTCCCATATGTTCTTTGGAGATTGAAAGTTCTGAAGAACATTAACATGTTCCCTGTGTGTACACGTAAAGATCTTGTTAATAGCATTGGTCATGTATGCAAGACGAAATCTTAGTAGTTTATAAATTTTTACTCCTTTAACTTCCCAATTCGTTTGTTCGTTTTAGAATCTTGTTTTAGTTTTTTGCAAGTGGACATAACTAAACTGAATCAAACTGACATATTTTAGAATCTTGTTGTCTCTTCTTCTTCTCATCGTCGCTCTAGCCTCAGTCTTTTCGTTGTATAAAACTAGGTAGGTACACGGGCATAAATCCAAAAACCGATCCAAATCTGATCCGGTTTAACTTCATAATCCTAAATCCGATCCAGTTTAATTTCATAATCCAGTCTGTTTCTATATTAAATAAATTTTAGATCTAAATCCTAACTAAAATAATTTCAAACAACTGAATCAACCGAACTATAAAAACTAATTTCATCATAAACCGATTAATTTTACCTTGAACTCGTTAAAAACTTAATTTAATTTTGGTTAATTTAAATTTTCGGTAAATTCTGATTCAGATTATCTGAACTACAACTTCAAATTATTCTGATAATTCAGTTATTTTTTTGTTTCAATCCAGATTACATATATGTATGTTTACAAAACCGATCCGAACCGAAACATTTCGGGTTGTATTTGGATTTTACAATCTCTTCTTTTTGGGATGAATACAATTAAAGAATATTGACAAAAAAAATACAATCAAAGAGATTTCACATTTTCCTCATGGCAGGCCTTCGGCCAATAAATCCCATTTTATAGAATATATTCGAATACATAATTCAATTGCCACTTAGAAAGACAAACAAACAAAACATTCTAATTTCACCAATCAGGCAAGAGACACTAAGGCAAGAACCCTAACTTACCTAACAAGCCTCTTCCCCTTTATAAACCCTAGAAAAAATTACACCTTGAGAATATTAATAATAAACTATCTCTATCTTTTACACACACAAATCTTTCTTCCTAATTAAGTTACTATAAATCTACTCAACAAACGACTAAACCAAGACGATCTGATCTCACCTGAACCCGTACATTCACCATCACCATCTTCCACAGTACTAAAAAGGGTTTGATCTGAACAGTCTAAAGAAGCACCACAAGCTATATTATAGGATTCACATGCTGAATGACATACTCTTAATCTATCATCTCCATCGATATCACACTTCTGGATCGATATCTGAGAGATCATAAACAACAAAATGTAATAATCAACAAGAAACTTAAAGACATATAGAAATCGCGAAAAAGATTGTTACTACTACTCACCCAACAAGCTAGTCTTTTGGCTGCTTCATCACAATAGCTGTTACCGAAAATATTAAATAACTTCCGAGATACGCCTGGAAACAGTCTATTGTAATTAGGCATGACTACAACTTCTTCAAGCTGTTGTAATATACTAGGCTCTCTTGGCGCACAGTGTTGCCCTGATATGTCTCTCTCCAATACATCTTTGCATACTAATAAACTTGTAACTAGTTTAGAGCTGTTTTGACATGTGTAGCCAGCATAATCAGAGCAACGGAACTCGCAAACTCCATTATCACATACTCCTCCATGTAAGCTACATTGTTCGTCGCACACGGCTGTATAGTTGGAAAATAAACTTGTTATCATATATAATACTGATGATCATATATAATACTGATCAAATATATATATGTGTATATATTTACCTGTGGAACAGTCAAGTCCAGTGAATCCATTTTCACATATGCATACACCTAGCTTTGTGCATTTTCCATGTCCATTGCAATTATTAGGACAAGAACCTGAATCATGAAAAGGATAAGTTATTAAGTTTATATCTTAATGAAAGAGATAAGAGTCATGTGTTGGGTATAGAACTCTTACGGTTTCTACAGTCATGACCATGATAACCAAGGAGACAACGGCACTTCCCATCAACACAATCTCCATTAAAGTTACAAGAATTAGGACACTGACCAAGCACAGAAACTATAGATGTATTGCAGAGTTCATGGTAAGCTGGGCAAATTAAGTCACCTATAAACCAAAACATTAAAAGATTTAGTAACAATATGTTTTATTTATTCTTCTTTCAGGGAGATAAAGAGTATATTATTATACCATTAAAACCGGGAAATCGAATTGGTCCACCAGCTTGAGGGCATAATTTCCAAACTCCTTCAACAGCAACCTATAAAAACGGCATTTTCAATGACATTAAGGTTGAAACATGTTATGGCCTGTGAAGAAAGTGTAAATGCATACCTCTAACAAATTATTTCTACATCTATGCTGATAACAACCATTCCCCTGTGTCATGGAACCTCGAACAAACCCAGTACGTACTAAAGATGAAGCCATACACCTACATATAAGCCAAACCATTTCATGAGCAAATACGCCATATAGATTTTCATAAACATTCAATAAGAACTTTAACCAGCAATAACCTGGATTCACTTCCTCTCACTTCACCCAACATTCTGTCAGGTGCTCGTGCACTATTGACATCTGTACAAGACCCATCTGAATAGGCAACAAAATATGTACAATAATCTGCTAAAGAAGACTGACCACCTGCGATATGTTGTTTATGAAATTCATTAGAAAGACTGTAAAGAATATAGAATCCAAAGATTTATTAGGTTCTTGTATCAGCATGTTCCACACAATGAAGCAGGACATACCTTTGTTAGGCTGTGGAAAGTAACGGGCCCATTGAGGCAAGTCTCCATTATAGCTAAGAATTGGACAGTAACCTTCAGCCTCTCTGTTGTATGTACAGCCAGATATTTGGGTTGTGTTACAATGGTAAGCGCCTTTCCACATGTTACATGGAGATGTGACAAAATGAGTACCCTGATTCCTGCCCCAATCAAGACGGTCTGCCATGCTATAATTAGCCTTATACCAACCACTGTCCTCTAATAGAGCCAGAGTCATTTTTGAAACAACTGATCTTGTGTCTACTGATCCAGTCATTATCTCATTCATGAGAAGTCTCTTTTCCCAGTGGGACCCTGATGTGCCGCGACCACCTCCATCCTCAAGTTCTAAACCCGAGAAATTCTGAGAAAATGCCTGTTTAGATGAACATTTGACATTCTTATGACTTCAGGCCACAAAACTAATATGCACAACAATACATTGATTTCTGAGGAGGAAGTAAGTAAGTAAAAAACATAGAAACTCACTCCGTAATGATTACGTGAATGCATGACAACCCGTGGAAGCACGACACGTGTCACTATCCGACCAAGCTTTTCATCCATCTGCTGCTCAGTGACCTAAGAACATTAAAAAATGGATTAGCCTAAAGTGCTCTCATCAATATGAAAAAAGGAAAGAAACAAGCAAAAAGCAACAGCCCGAGGCATGCTAATCAAAGCTAAAAATTTCTCTGGCTTAAGAAGACATTTGATTCTCATTATATACCTCAGTCCGTCTTCTTTTTCTTTCATCTCTAAAATGAGCAAAAGCATGTGGATCAAAGCCAAGGACGTGCATAACCTCATGAATGAGAGTCGCAGAAAGCAGAGTCCCAGATTCTGAAGTCAAATGGCGAGGAGCAACATTGACATGCCCTGAAATACATCATAATTCTTGGCTTTACTTTAAAACTCAATAGCAATGAAGGGAATTCAAAAGATTATAATCAACTAGAGAGTATCACAACTTACCAGCAATTGCACGTCCCCATTGATCACGTTCACAAGCTACAGCCCATGCAAGGGTATTACCAGTAGTAGGTCTTGTAGTAACCAATAGAACTAAATCGGTATCAGCAATACCCTCTGTGATTTAAAAAAGAAATATATTAGACCAAAATAAACCTATCAAGACAAGAAACAACCAAACCACAGTTATGAAATTACCCTCGACATATTCACGGGGAAGCTGCACACCACCATCTTGTCCACAGGCAGAGTATCCACTTAAACGTAAATTCCCTTTCACAGGTTCAACAGCTAAAGCTCTTCTAAACCAATCTGCAGTTTGCTCTAAAGCCTTCATGTACAAAATTTACAAATCAGTTACATCTCTACTTCACCATTAACACTACACACATATCAAGATTAAATGAAATGAACCTTGCGTAGGCGTTGCTTTTTGTCCTCGCTAGATATATCATCTAAAGTACAATTATACCAACAATCTCCAGAAACTGGTGGCTTCACATAAGGATTACAAGCAGGAACACTACTTGAAGGAGGCTCACCCAACTAAGTTCAATAAAACAAAATCAGTTCAAGAACATAAAAAATCCACTACTGAGTTGTTTAACACACACCTTAACAAAATCACCAACTCTTTGACAATCTCGATCAATCGAATGACCAACAGCATCATAATTTAAGTAAATCCTAATAGGTTGTTTCATATCCTTCTCTTCTTCATCACTAACACTAAGTAAAACCCTTCCTTTTGGAACACTTATTGGTTCATGATATACTTGTGGAGTAACTGAATACACATTTCGACCCGGTCTCTTCCTTTGTTTTATAATCTCATCATGAATACAAGAATGAGAGGATATAATATCAACTCCTTCAGCTTCAACATCTTGTAATGGTACTCGATGATGATGATGAAGCTTAGCTTTGGCTTCACCAGCTCTAGACCACAATAGAATCAACAAAACCTAAAAAACCAAAAATATTTACATTTTAATTTTTTCTTTTTACAAATGTAACAGATCTGAAATTGAAAAAACAAAATCAAATTTATAAAAGACTTGTTGAGAGATTGATTTCATATATGGAATTAACCTAAAATAAGCAGAAAACGGAATGATTAAATTAAAAAAAAACTTACACAGGAAATAGCAAAATTGATTGCAAATCGAAGCTGACATGAACGATACTGAACTAAAAACTCCATGAAAATTCCCAGAAAAAAAAAAAGTAGATTCACTTCCTTCAAATCTCCAGCAATTTCATGATCCAATTAAACACATAAAGATCTATCTATCTCTGCAGTACATTTCATTGATAATCCAATTTCAGCTTGATAAAACTCAAAAAATGTTTTAATCAAATCCAAGCTCGAGCTTGTTTGTGCTCAGAGTTAAGCAAAAGAGATTAAAAAAAAAAAGAAGAAAAATTATAAATTAGATAAATAGATGAGAGCTACTTCAACTTGAAGCTTTGAAAAATTCAAATGATAAGAGTTAGGGTTTTTGGGTAAGACTGATTCAAAACAGGTGATCTAGATTTCAGCAACCCAAAACAATAAAATAAATCAGAGATTTTGAGTTTTTATTTTTAATTTCATAAGTGACACTAAAGGATGAAAGAGAAAGAAGTAAAGAGAGTCAAATGGATTGGGTAGGAGTGGGTGTAGAGTAGGATATAATGCATTATTATCATTATATATTATAAGATTTTATTATTATGCAAAATTAATTTAATTCTTTTTAATTAAAGCTGAAATATTTTAATATTTTTTGGTATTAAATCCACATTTATGTTTGTTGCAAAAGCTGAAATATTTTAGGAGGAGTGGGTGTAGGGTAGGATATAATATAATGTATTATTGTTATAATTATTATTATGATGCAAAATGAATATAATTTTCTTTTTTTGTTAAAGCTAAAATTTTTAATATTTTTTGGTATTAAATCTACATTTACGTTTGTTGCAAAGCTAATTGATTTGTTAACAAAAAAACTGTTGATAATCCAAGTCATCATCCTTATCTTATCTGAATTTTGATAAAAGCAATTTATTAACTAAACATATATAAAGATTTTGTGGATTATATGGATTAAGTACTATAACCAAAATTACACTCTAAAAATATAACATAAATTAAATCCTAATAAGCATAAATTCTAAAAAAAATATTTATTGACTTGAGTTATATATTAGTTTGTATGTGATTCTTTTTGTGGATTGTTTTGGAGATAAGTATTGTTTCCAAAATTATACTCTAAGAAATACATAAATTAAATCATATGAGCATAAAAATCCAAAAAAAGAAGACAAAATTATTGACATGATTAGTACATGAGTTGGTAGGAGATGGTTAAATCCGGACGAAACATCAATCTCATAAAACTATTAGTTTAATAGTTGTTTTAAAAATGAAAATATGTCATTTAAGGTTAAAATTTTATAAAATCTTAAATAACATATTGAATAGATTTTAATGAAAAAAAAATTAATTAAAAAATTATTTCTAACTAATATGATAAAACTTATCATTAAATTCTTAAATATTTTTTGTTGAATATTTTAAGAGAGTAAATACTCATATATTTTTGGTTAGGTAAACAAGTTAGATAGTATATCTGCAAGTATAATCATAGAAACTATAAAAGATTTTATAAATAATAAAATTGGTTAGATATATTAATATAATGTAGTGGGTTTTTTTCTAAGTCTAGAATATCATATCAAATTATGATATTTAAGAATAGCACTTAGCTAAATATTCTAATGTTTTGCTATTTTTTACATGATTCTCAAATTTTGCTATGTAAGAAAGACACCATTAATTGATTAAAATTTTAATATTTATACTAATACACAAAGAAATCTTTATGATTTTTTCTAAATAAAATTTTGATGAAATTTTTTATATATAGATAAATATTATTAAATGATATCAAATTATTAATGTATTTTTTGCATTATGTTCTTGAAAAAATAAACAATATAAAATATATACCATAGTTTTGATTTAGTAAAATTTTAGGTTTTTATTTATTTCTATCAAATATTTAAAAGATAATAAAAATAATAGAAGAGTTTTTAATATTTAAATAAATATAAATATATATTTATTATTGTATTTTGTGCAGTAATTAATTAAAAATTTGTTAACTCTTTTACCCATAATTTATTAAAAATTTCCTGTAAAATGACAGTTTTTATGATATTTAACATTTTTATATACTTTTGGTTACCTAATATTAGTAAAAAGATTTGGCTTTATATTTATCCAAATATTTTGTAAATCTTAGACAATGTTGTTATAATTTAAACTACCTCTCTAGAGATATCTTAGTTATCAGATTTTGTGTTTGTTACTTAGTAGTGTTCCTGTAACACTCCCCAACAAATTTTTATATTTTTGTAGGGACATTTAACTTTACTAGTTCTTTATAGCATGAATTTATTTTATAAATTATTTTAATATTATTTTATATTTATTTAATTTTATAAATATCAAAAATATTATTTGATATATTCTTTAAACTAATTTTTTTTATTGTAACAAGATTTAACAATATTAATTTATTTTATAATTTAAATTTAATTTTTATTGATAATTATAAAAAAATTATTTGTAGTAAGACTAACTTATAATATTAATATATTTTTTTATTTTTCTTATTAATAATACTAACAATATCAATTTTTTATAATTTAGTCAACTTTCTATTTGTTGGCAATTATAAATTTTCATTACAAATAATAATACTAACACTAATAACTTATTCTATAATTTAATTTAATTTTTAACAACATTAATTTATTTTATAATTCAGTCATCTTTTTATTTGTTGGTAATTATAATTTTTCATTGTCAATAATAATACTAAAAATATTAACTTATTTTATATTTAATTTAATTTTATTAAAATTAACAATTTTAATTTATTTAATAATTCAATCTTTCTTTCTTATGTAGGTAATTGTAAATTTTTCTTTTGATAATAAAAATAACAATATTTGTTTATTTTATAGTTTACTTATATTTGGACTTTAACTAATAATAATAACAACAATTATTATTAGGACAATTCTCTTAAATACCACTAAATTTAGTTTATATTCCATAAATACCACTAAAATTAATTTAAGATAAAATTACCACTTAATAATTTAATTAAATTAGAAATTAAACTTTATTTTAAGAAAATTATATAAATCCTAAACAATACATACTAAACTCAAACACTATATATTAAAATCTAACCTTAAATGCTAAACCCAAACATTAAACATTAAACATTAAATTATAACATTAAATAAAATATATACTTTTTATAAAACAAATTATATTTTTTAATAAAAATATATTGTTAATCAAAAATGGTATTCATGTCCAAATAAAAAATTAATGTAATTTTGTCCAATAAAATACATTTGATGGTATTAGAGGGAATTACTCTAATTATTATTATTTATAATTTTTGTAATTTAAGAAGAAAATTTACTTTTCTATTTATAAAATTTATTTGGTAATAAAACTAACAATATTAATTTATTTTATAATTCAAAATTTTCTTTTCTTGCGTTGACAATTGTAAATTTTTTTCTTTCTTAGTAATAAGACTAACATTATTAATTTATTCTACATATCCTTTTTTAGCAATTATAAATTTGTATTCTAAGTAAACTAACAAAACTAATTTATTTTACAAATAATTTTTGTAGTAAGAAAAGAAAAATATTAAATTACTAATTACTTAATTTAAAGAAAATTAATTTTTAAATTCATCTTTGAAATAATTATATTTATAATCAATATTTTTGATTAAAATTATGTTTAAGCAGTTTTGGTAGGCTAATATGTTATTTTACTGCATTTAAAATTATTATTTTATAAGATATTACCAAAATTCTCAGTTTTCTTAAAGTGAACATTAAAAACTTTAATTTTTGAATTGTTATTTAAATTACAGTTTGTTTGTTGATTACAAAAATAAATGATTCAAACAAATTAATCATAATATTTATGGTATTAGTAACTTTCATTTCTCTTTTATTTTAAAAGCATATATTTTTAAATTTTAATCATAAATTATCTTTTCAAATAATTAGTTTAAACATATACTATAAAATAAATATTGAAATTATGAACCAACTTGAGTATGAATCATAAATTATCTTTTCAAATAATTAGTTAATATTATAGTTTAATTAATATTATAACTTAAACGAAACTTGAGTATATTAACAATAAAAATTAAGAGAAGGGTAATTTGAAAACTAAGGTTGCTAATGTTTACTTTTAAAAAGGGTTTTAAGATATTTTCTTAATTATTATTTATTAGTTATAACAAAATTTGATATATTAGATAGTTGCCGACATGTGTAGTGTAGTTGTTCACCACAATAAATGATTCTTGTTCTTCATCTCAACATAGAACTTATAAATATCAGTGACCGAAGTAGAAATGTTTGTTACAGAGATCAAAATATAAAAAAATTATTTGATAGGAGTTAAATGTATTAATAATATTTAAATTTATATCTTTAACAAAAAAAGATTTAAATTTATATAGTCATATATATAGAAATATTCCATAATGTATATTGGCTTCCCTGACAAAGATGATGTGGCATTTTATATTCCTAAACAAAAATCAATTATCAGAAAACTTGTAACGTTTTCGTCGTCTTTAAAACTAGCCTTGGACTTAATGTTAGATATGTGAGTTTAGATTTATTGAGTTTTGAGATCTACCACTTTAATATAATAATTTATATTTTTAAATTTGATTCGGTTAAAATTGATTCGAAAATTCAAACTTACACTTAAATCTCAAATTTATACCTAAACCCCAAATTTGCATCCAAACCACGAATTTATCCTTAAAACCCGAATTTTCACTTTAAAATTCAATTTTTTCTAATTTAATTATCCATTTTCATTTAAAAATATGAAATTTATATCCCAAAATCTGAATTTACACTCAAAAATTTTGATTTTGTATATAATCATCCGAATTATTTACATGAAATCCAAAATGAGCACCCCTTATTTATAAAACTATCCGAATATTTTAAAATTTATCTGATATTCAATTTTTATCCGATTACCTAAAACTAAAAACTAAGATTACTATAGTAAAGTTATGAGTTTTAAGATATCCGATCGAATTTAAGGTAAAACTCAAACCCAACCCGAAACTTTTGGATACATAGATCAGCACCCAACAAAATAATTTTGACCATTTCAACCTACTCAAAACCTGAATTTGTAGAACGAATATGGATATACCTGAATTGATGCCATTTTTTGTCCAGACCTAGTTAATGGAGATTGTTTGACAAGAAATAATAAAATTAATGGTTAATAATCAAAAATTTGGAAAACTAATTTATTGTATAACCAACTACATCTTTTAAAAAAAAATAAAAATAATAGTTTTAAATGACTATACAATAATATATAATATAGTGGATATAGAATAAATTATTATTATTCTTTCCAACAGAATAAATTGTCTCTATTTTATATATTTTTATATAGACAATAGTTCATTTTTTATTCAATAAATATTTAATTAATTTCAAATTATATATTATTAAATATTTTGTTATATCATAATATTTTTTTATACTTTGAATTTAAAGTCTTATTTGAAGGCTAAAATAGGAATTAAAAAAAAATAAAGTTTTAATTACATATTTCAAAAATAAAAATATATTTGGACAATAAACCATAAAAAAACTCATTTTTTCCAAATGGAATTGGGAATGCTAAATCTTTTGGTTTAGCTGAATTTCACAGATTTAATGGTTGATTTTTCTGGTTTAGTTGAATTTCAAAACTCTCTGCTTCTTTTAGATCAAATCTTGATCTTTAGCATTCCAGGAGTAGATCTGATCGTATTGCCATTCTAATAGATTCTGTTTTGTTTAGTGTTATTTGGTTTAGTATATTATTCATGTTGTAAAACGCTCTTTTGTTTTGATGATTTTTATTATAAAATGTAAAAAATGTTGGCTAATTTTATGGTGAATTATCATTTGTAGTAAATCAGAATAATATGTATGAAAACAAACCTCGTATTCTTTTTTAGGATATTTTGAATTATCTAATTTCATTATTTTTTCCACTAATTTACTATTAAATTTAACTATTATATATATAAAATAATAAAATATGGAATGAAACAAAATCTAGTTAGATTAACATATAATTTGGTTATTATTAATTATGTTTATTGTAGTGGTTACATTAGTTTATCAAAGGTTCACAAAGATAGAAAACATTTGTTTATTATATTCTTCCCATCTTAAAGACATAACCCAGCAAAAAAATTAACAAATAAAATATATAAAAGAAACAACATATGTATTATATTTTATGCATTTCAATTTCTAAACAATAAAAAGGTTAGATTAACTTAATTATAATTTTATCTAAAAAACGTTTATTATGATCTTACAAATAAAAAAATAACAAGTAAAATTTTTAAAAGGAACAATATATGTATTAAATTTTATGTATTTCAGTTTCTAAAAAAATAAAAAAAGATTAAATTAACTTAACTATAATTTTATCAAAATAAAATAAATAAAAATAAGTTTATTATGATCTTACAAATCAATGAAATAAACACACAAATATACAAAAGAATAAGATATCACAAATAAAACAATAAGTAACAAAAGAATAATAGAATGAATAAAACTTTGCAATTAATAAGATAAATGATATCTCATTGCATCATCAAAACAAACTCTTCAAAACTAATAACTCCATCACCATTCTGATCAAACCCATGAATCATAACCTTACAAGCATCAACTGTACGTGACTCACCGAGTCGACTCAACGTCCTCCTTAAACTCGCCGCCGTAATAAACTCTTCACCCTCCATCACATACATCTCAAACGCCACTTTCAACTCTCTCCGTCTCTCTTCATCACTCCCATCTTCTCCTTCCATCAACTTCAAAAACTCAGCAAAGTCAATAAAACCATCTCCATCAACATCTGAAACCTTCACCACTTCCTCCGCTTCATGTGAAGATAACACACCACCCAAGAGACTAACACAGCTTTGTAATTCTTCCATGGAGATTTTACCGTCTGAGTTTGTATCTATATAATCAAACACGGATCTTAACTCGTCTATGTTTAACGAACTACCTCCACTACTGCTACTAGTTCTTGATTCATCTTCCTCAGCTTGATATTTCCGAGACGATTCTGATTTCTTCTTGGAAAGTTTCTTGTATAGTTTTGCTAATGGTGATGTCATTTCTTGATCTTGAATCTTTAAAAAAGTTAAGTTCTTGATCACGATTTGATTTGGAATCTTGAAACCTCAATGCAAAAGATAGTAAACTATATATAGATGTGTATTTTGAATACGTGTAAATAAGAAGGGAGATATTTATTATTCTTCGTTGGTTAGAACACGGGTTTGAATTTAAGGAATAATATTTAAAGGTAGAGGCGGTTGCGCGGTGGTGGCCGGGAAGTTTCCTCGGCAATGAGTGTTTGGTTTGAGAAGGTCAAGTTGAGAATGACTTGTGGTTTATTTTATGACGGAGCTTTTCACACGTATTGTGTTTATGTCATGGACGACCTAGACTTAGGTTTAACATTTCTTTGACTTTTATTTGATTATTTTTTTTCTTGATCAGGAGACTTTTATTTGATTTATGTATAGATGTGTGAACACGTGTTTTTATTCTTGAATGTTTTGATATTTTTGTTGTTTATTATGATTAGGGATTATGATGAAGTTTCTCGTAACCGTCCAAACACCTGAAACCGTGTTGTCACGTAAAATATAATTAAAACATATTTTTGTTTAATTTAATTTCAGGTTTTGTATCAAATGATTCGATTAAAAAACGTTTAGTGGTTTTAATTTGAAAATTAATGAAGTATTTTATTTTAATTAAAAGTTAGTGAAAAGTTTAAGATTTAAACATTTTTTAATATTAGTAAAACGACCTTGTGTTTTGATGTAACGAATATTATTAATATCTTTAACTTTTTCATTTTTCGATTTAACATAGTGTAATATTTAAAAATTTTAATTTCAATGATTTTAAACCTGACTCGGATACTCATTCGGATTATCATCCCTAAACTATGTTTTAGAAACATAAGAATACATATAAAATGAAAATTAAGATTTATTTATTTTGAATGTCTATTATTTGTGTCGACAAAAAAAAGTCTATTATTTGTCGGACCACTCCAATTATTCACGATTATTTTAGATGATTTAGTCAATTTTTTCTTTATATCTAAAATATATGTAAATATATTTTTAAACCTATCAAAAAAATAATCTTAAACTAATATAAATTACTGGATGCCCTAAAAGATAACATATGTAGCCTACTTTCCCGACTGGATCTGCTTATTTGTAATAAATAGCAAAAATGACATTCATCGATATTTTCAGCCCATTCAATCTTCAAGATCTTTATTCATAACAAATTTCAACAGAAATATTTGATAATTTGAATGATAAGAATTTATGTTTCGAAGAAAAATACCATAAAAGCTGGAAATTTTTTACATTTTGGATGGGAAATAACATTATAATTACAAATCATATATAACCATAAATCACAAACATTGATGTCATAGAAGCCAGTGACCAACTACAACATCAGGCCAACATATCTCTCATTTACACTACCATGATGACGTAAAGTTTTATTTAATTTATGACACAAAAATAAAACAAATAACTAATTAAAAAAAAGTAACTAGTTGCTCTTTAATATATAATTTTTACTAACCAAATATATTATTTTCTCATATTTCAATTATATATTTAATTCTTATGAAGTTTTAATAAAAACAGATTTAAATAATAGATTTTTTAGGATTCAGATAACTGTTCATAAAAAAAGAACAGCTCACTTTAGTCTTTAGTTGTTGCACTTCACGTATCGGAGGCTTAATACAAACATCGGAATTTTCATCTTAAACAGCTTGAATATTTCATCGCTTACAAAAAAAAGTCAAACTTCATATGTAGTGGTGTCATACTTCAGTGACATCTTTTCAACACCTTAAGAAGAGCTTCAACATCCAAAATAGAATTCAGATATTTCTGTTAAGCTTTAACATCATGTATGCAAATTTAAGGGATGTATTGAAGAGAAATAGGAAGATATTTGATTTTTAATAAAATTTGAGATGAGTTGGTTAAATATGAGTGATTTTGAAAATTTGCTATAAAATTTTCTAAAATCTCATATAAAAAAATAGATTTAGTCTTTGTATTTCTAATTAAGAAATTCTCTGAAATGTTAGGGAGTTTTTAAATCGAATTTTTATACTGTTTTTTAAAATTATTGATTTAATAACACTAAATTCTAATAAATATTTGAAAATTAATATTTCAATAACACATAATTTATTATTTTAAATCAAATATCTTAAAATCATCAGTTCAATACACCCGTTCACTAACACTAGATCACTAGTTTTAAAATCATCCGTTTAATAACACTAGATCACTAGTTTTATTCTCGTTTGGGTATAAAAATACATTTTCGTTTTCAGTTTTGTTGACTTAAGCTTGAAGATAACTTGAATGAAAAGTTATATATTCTTACCGAGAGTAATGGATTAGGAAAAGTATAAAATGTTCCACATCTGAAATTGAAGAATTTATCATTGGTTATATAAGCTATATGGACCACTCCACTCATTGCCAATTGATTTTGAGTTGGAAGTCCATATAAACCTTAATATGGTACGAGAGTTAACGTCCAATTTCACGACTGAGCTTCAAGTTTAAGAGGGAAAATGTTGACTTAAGTTTGAAGATAACTTGAGTGAGAAGTTATCTATTCATACCGAGAGTAATGGATTAGGAAAAATATAAAATATCCCAATATCTCACATTTGAAATTAGAAAATTTATCTTTGGGTATATAAGTTATATGGATCGACAATTAGTTTTGAGTTGAAAATTCATATAAACTTAACAGGTTTGCTGTCACTTCAATGACTTCATCGAACACGTGTAAAAAGAATCAATAATCGTAATGGTTAATTTCTTATAGAAAACTGGCATCTAGAAAACTGTCATACGTTTGTTATAGTTGATTGCGAGCACGATAATTATTAAACTGGGTTTTCAGTTTGATTTTTTTTTGGGGTACATGAATGCACTGTCAAAAAATAAAACATGTCCTCTCCGTTTCAGGTTTCTCCTCTACATGTCCTCTCCGTTTTTCCAATTCTTTTCATATTATTGATTACTAGGCATCGGCAAAAAAATATATTAAATGGGTAAAATTTAAATCTAATCCGGATAAATTTACCGAATTCGATAAATTATTCTATTGGATATTGTATAGGTGTATCCACATGTATCAGGTAGCGAACCCAAAACCTGAAATTCATTCGATATGTGACTTATGTTTTTAATTATAGTTTAAAATTATGATTGAAGCTTGTTATACAAATATATATTTTTTAGGTATGCAGATATAGAATTAGAGTATAAAATATAATTTTCTGATAAAAGAGTATAAACGAACATGATTTTGGGTTAAAAGTATGAGTTTCGGGTAAATGGGTATCCATTTTGTTTAATCGGATATGGTTTCAGATAAATTGACAAAGATTTTTGTTAAGCAGATATGAGTTTTGGACAAATGGATATGGATTTTGGATAAATGCGTATGGATTTCGGATAATTAGATATGAATTTCTGTTAAACAAATATAGTCTCAGGTAAACGGATATGAGTCTCTGTTTATCCAAACCAAATTTCTATCTGATTTTTAAAGGTTTTATATGTTTTTAGTTTTATATCCGAACAGACTCGAATCCAACAAAACCTGAACTAAATTTGTATCCGATTTTTTAGGTTTTATATTTTTAGTTTTCAAATCCAACCCGACTCTAATATCCAAACCAATCCTAATCAAATACTTTTAAAATTATCCAAATGAATATAAGTCTCATATACTGGAAAAAAGTAGAACGTTAATATTTGGTGTGTAATATTATATATTTTCAAATGTATAATACGACATAATATATACTCCTTATATTTATAAATAAATCCAAGTAATAGGTTTTTAACTCATTAATACAAATTTTCAAAAATGATATTTAACCTTGTTAGTTGTTACAGTTTATTCTAGTAATGATATTTAAATTTTAAAACAAGAAAAGAATAAAGAATAATAATCAGTTCAACAAAACAAAAGCTTTATTTTACTAATATCAACTTTTGTCTCTTTTAAGTAACCTCTGAAATCTAAAAATACATATGAAATAATCAAATTACATCTGTCTTAATGACAATTGAGTATCAAAACTGTTTGGTTCTACCAAAATAACCTATCAAATCAATAATATAATTCAAATTTGCTCTTTGCTTACCATATTGTTGATGTTTTGATCAAAAGCTCTTTTAGCTTTCTTCTCCTTTTTTCTCTTTTTCGCCTCTGCTATCACACGTTCAAGTCTTTCTCTCTTCGTCTCCTTCCGAGGGATTTCAATTAGAGGACTTTTCTTCGTCATTGACTGGGTTTGAATCAGATTTGTGGTTTGCTCATTTCCTTGAACTGATGGGATTATTACAGACACTGGTTGGTTCTGGGAAACAGTATCTGATGAACACAACACTGGTCCTGAGACAATGCTTGTATTAATAGATTGAGTATTCTGAAGACCTTTCTTCTTCTTTGAAGAGCTTTGAATCTGAAGCCCTTTCATATTTTTCTTCTTCTTTGAAATGGTTTGATTCTGAAGCCCTTTCATATGTTTCCTCTTCTTTGAAATGGTGAGATTCTGAAGCCATTTCATATTTTTCTTCTTCTCCAAGGTCTTCGAACTGTTTCGAATCTGAGGGGTAATCCATTTTAGCTTATCTCCTTGAAATGATGGGACTTTAGCCGACCCTTGTGGATTCTGGAAAACAGTATCTGATGGACATAACAATGGTCCTGAGTTCATGTTTATATTATTAGGTTGACTATTTATAGTTTGTAACACAAGTCTGTGTGCTGCGTTTCCAAGCCTAGCCCCAGAAATGGATCCTTCTGGGTTATATCTGCAAATAGTTTAAAATAAAATTCATAAATAAAAGGCTTTTTTTGTAAAACTTTGAAATATCATTAAAAGATTCATAATGTTCACCTCTTGATTTTTATATTTCTTACAGGAGCTCGTCTACCATCACCATCTTCATGCCATAGCCTACATCCACCTTTCAAATCTACCAACTGTATAATCTGTGGAGATGATAAATGAAGAACACTGTAATCAGCCACTAACAAGTAAAAACAAGATGACTTTGACTTTTGTTTTTAGTAAAACTCAACTATACCTTTTTAGGGATTATCAATTCGGGAAGTTGATGAGTAATGTTGCTGCTTCTAACATCATCTGGAAGTTTGTATATGGCACAACTGGATAAATAAAAAAATAATGTTTATTTGTTGAAGATCAACGAGATACCGAAAAAGCGATAAAAAGTTAAAAACACAGAGCATGTTGTATTGAGAGAGAGCTTACAAGACTTGATTGGCTAAAACATCTTCCATGCCCTCGATTGGGGAGCTAAAACATGGAGGCTGACTATCTTCACCACATGAAACTATGTAACCATTCATTCCATCACTGCATATATCAAGAAATTTCAATTGTATCTTCCTCACTAAATTATCCCTTTTTCTTATATACTTGAAGGAATTAAAATCATTTGTAGAAAATGGACATCAAAGATCACATAAAGGTGAAACCACAAACATAACCTATTATTATCAGAATTCAAACACAAACCTTAGTCCAGGATCAATTTTTTCCGTTATCATTGCTCGTTCTTCGTTACTCAATTTGCTTGTACGGCTATTAAGAGAACGGATGAGCTCAGCAAGAGGATGAGAAGCAACCACAAAGAGCATGTCGAACAACATACTGTTTCTTTGAATTTCTTCGGTCTGGAGAAAATATATATATAAGGGGGAAAAAGTTATTATGTGATTGTTACATAAACATTCGTGTGTTATACAGAAAACGATTATAAAAGTTTAAAACATAGCAAGAATGTACCGTCAGTGAGTGTTCCACTAGCGTAACTGCATCCAGAAGACGCTTTTCTTCAATAAAAGGCAGTAGTGCTATAGCCTTTACAAGGAACGATAAAAAAATGAGACTGGAAAATTATTACATCTAACTGTAAAACTTATGCAGGTTGTTAGAAACAATCAAACCTGCCAATCATAGCGTTTTCCATTCATGTCAATCTCAAAATCTGCACAACATAAAAGCTAAAATGAGAGGCATTGATTTCACAACCAAAGAGACCAATCTACAAAAACTTCATACCACGAGGATAAAAATCAGCAATAGGTGATTCTGGATCTGTCATCAATGTCCTGTAGCACTCTGGGAGAGCATGTGCACTGAGTACATAATTCAATGAAACAAAAATTAGTGCCAGTAGAGAGAAATTATGAACATTTAGAAATATAGATAGAATACCTTGCAGATGGAAGAACAGCAAGAAGCTGATTGAATGGTTTAAAAGGGGAACCTAGTTCAAATTTTATATCTAATTTATCAAGGCCCTTAAGATCCGATGCGAAAGGTGCATAATGATATGGATAAAACCTGCAAAATAAACACTCAATTAACCACAGACTACCAAATGGGAGAAACGAAAAGACCCAACGAGTCGGATTCCACTAAAATGAACCACAAGAAACTAATCAAATGAAAAGAGTGGATTATATATGTATGGGGATGACAAGAAACTGACCAGTTCCAGGAACAAACACCATGATAATAATAATGCATTATCCAACAAAGACCTTCTGTATACTTCAAAACCTAGAAAAATAGTTAGGAACAAAATGTCAAAAACAACAGTAAATTAGTGTATTCTGAGTCAATTAGACGTTACTTATTTTCATCAAATGACACAGATGTGAAACTAACAATATCACTGCGTATTTGTTCCATTTCCTCTACAGACTTGGCCGCAAATTTCTCTGTGTAGTATCTCTCCCTCCATCCTGATACACCTAGCCTAACCTGTTAAGACAGCAGCCATGTTAACTTGCCAGCGTTATTATATTATAGATTAGATGGAAATCAAAAACAAATTCATGAAGATTAAGCACTCATGATACTATTTATGGAAACAAAGCTGAAAATAAAAACGACCTTATCTTGTTCTCCATTTCCTGAGCTGAACGTGTCAGATTTATCCCGCAGCAGTTTCTTAAGTTTAAACTTTAATTCTTCTCTGTTATCTAGTTCCTGAAAACAGCTGTGTACATTAGCACACTTTGAATAAGAAAGCAATGCTCATGTCCAAAATAACATCAAGCAAAAATCAGCAGAACTCACAGTTTAACCAAAATTTGAATTAGAAAAAATAACAAGAGTTAAAAGCTACTAGCAAGTGCTAAAATCAAACAAAAGAATTGCAGTTCAATAGAAGGCAAGAAAAGCTAAAAGTTGGTTATAACTCCACTAGTGATAGGAGATGACTTACTTCTGCTTTGTTGCTATTTTCTGTTTCAACATTTGCCACACCAACATTATCATCCAAAGACACACGCAGAAATTTCCGTGGAGGTGAGGAATGCAATGAAGCAGACTTTCCAAACCGAGTTTTCCTTGTTGCTTGATTTTTATCATGTATAAATCTTTCTAATTGCTTCTGTAACATACAATAGAATACTTGCACCAATGAAAAACTAGCCCATATAAGTGAAACAAAAATTGCAAATTTTATTCATGTTTTCTAATCTTTCATTTTTCCTGGATCAATGGGGTGAGTAAAACATAATTAGTCAGCCAGTCAGACAAAATTTTAGCCCACGGGAACGAGAGGAATATGGCCATCTTTTGGAAAGAAAACAGCTTTTGAAAAAACACAATTATCTTGCCACAATATTTATTTTTAAAAAGGATTGTTACTCCAAAACATTTTCTTAGTTTTATCACTTTATCGTAAGTATGCCCCTGTCTACTTGACGTTAAGATATTCCCTGGCCTAGAAATCCACTAATTTACCTAGGGAAAATACAATTGTATATTTCACCTAAAGAAAATATGTGTATGATCTTACGAATTTTTCTACATGTCAGAGAGAAGAAGTGATTAAAAGCCTGGTCGGACGGGTAGTAGATGATGTTATTTCTAATCTTGTCGCTTCCATTCTAATACCTTAAAATGCAGATAACTGTACTTGAAGGGGGACACTAACCTTATTTGTTTGTGCTCTCTTCTGAAATATATTCTCTTCATAGATCCCAACAGCCTGGATGAAATGCTCCACATTTCTTAAGTTCAGCTGAAAGATAATAAATAAAAAATTTTAAACTATAATCCAACACCAATGCCAAGTAAGAAACAAAATGTTTAATTCATGTACCTTGCTTGCATCAGTTAAGTAACTTTCCGTTGATCCAAATTCCTTCTTGTATACAGACATCAGTAATTCTATAGCGCCCTGCAAGACAAGACAACAAAAATAATAATTTGAAAATCTTTTCTAAAACCTTTTCAAACTTGTCAACGTGTTCTAAGCAATCTCATGGACTCTCATTGACACAAAGATGCGTCAATTATTTTGAAAGAACAGAAACTATGTACTAAGTTTTAAATACCAATTTTAAATACCAAAGCAATATCAACTACAAATGAAGATTTTTATGGAAGTGATTTTTGTAAAAATGACACAGAATATGATATAAGTAACAGGGATCACCTGCATCTAAGAATTTAAGATAATGCTGTACCATCATACAATGTCAGGGCACACTGTACCAGACATTTTAACAGCTGGAAAAAAAGTATTAGTTACAGAAAACTAAGATGGAACAAACCTCCCGTATCTCTAGCGTAGGCATATGTGGCAAGAAATCATTCCCGACGAAAAAACAGATGAAGATGAAGTCATCAATTATGCGGTCCAGATTTTTTGGGGATTTCGAGTACGGTATCTGCATATCCTGTTCCAAATACTCGCGAAGTATCCAGATATTGACAACCTGCCAACAGATAAGGGAACTTAATGATTATGGTACCATGTGATTTAGAAAATATAATATCGAGGTGAGTAACCCTGAAAAATACCTGGTATGGCTTCTTCTTCATCACAACCTCTCCCGCAGTATTATCAAACATTTCTCCGGCCTTCCTCTTTATCTTGCCCTCACAATCTGCTGCTCGATGCCCCGTCTGATGACACAAGAAGCATTTGTCTTGTTCTTCAGAAGAGAAAACAACCTACGCAAAGACACCACAGAGGAAACACAGTTAAATTGGCATAAAGCATAAAAAAATTAAGCATCTTGAAACTTAAAAGACTTGCATACAAATTTGTAACTATTTTGTATGTTAATCAAGTGTCGATTGTAAAAACATATTAAAGAAGTACATGTTGAGATTATAAACAAGATATATCGGTCATTGATTGGCTAGATATAAACCAAAGTAACAATTGTTCAAACCTCACGGAGGATTGAAAAATGAACTTCGTGGGTGGCCAAAGCCAGCATTATTAAATCGGCATCCTGTTAATCAGAAAGAATAAGTAGAAAGGCCTTATAAACTTGCTCGATCAAGAACAGAAAATTCTAATTGCAAAACTAAACATGTAGGGATCAAAGAAAATAAGAATTAAAGGGAGGTTATATACCAAGCCATACAGACAATGCCGAGTGTTTGGGTTATAACCAGGATGGTTTTTACTAAGACGGATGTAAGACATGACCTTGTGTTCCCCCTCACCGGGAACATTAGAATCAGACAGTATAACCTTCAGAAAAGAGAAATCATTAGCAAAACCGGAAGTATGCTGTAAACAGCCACAAGTAAAATATAAGAGACCCTAATTAGTACCTTAATATTTTTCCAACCAGGATCAGAATTTAGTCTAAGGTGAATGTAGTATCGCAACGCAGCTGACAGGGTAGCCATAAACTCTGTTCCAGGAGTTATAACATTAGAGTCAAAAGTTTGAGAATCCACTTTAGGAGGCAAATTCTTCCCTTCACTCTCAAACTCTTGCCGCAACCGCTCTTCTTGAGCTGCCTAATATATCAAGTAACAGATAAATTAAAACTCCGCAACGGTAAAAGTTATGACATTTCTTGATAGTAAAGAAAGTTTCCAGCATAGTGATTTATACAACCTTCCGCTACAAAAATATTAAGCTCATACAAGATTGAACAGTGGATCAAATCCAATAACAGGATCAATGTAACTAAAATAAGAGATATTATACTGATATCACCGAGACAAATAATGTATAAAAGAGAGAAGATAGTTACAGCTTCTGCAGCATCTTTAGCAGCTCTAAATCGTCTAGATCTCTGTTGATTCATTTTAGCTCTTGGAGCAACACCATCTAAAAATCACATAAAACAAATCAAAACTAAAACCAACTCATACAACTATAATGCAAATATAAAAGATAAACACAATACACTTACCAATAGCCATGAATAAAAGCTTCCGAGGTCGAACCATATTAAAAAGGCTATCAATGTAATCAAACATACATTGAAACACCTCAGTAAACGAAGTTGGAGAAGGCTGAATAAGACAATAAACAAAACCAATAAAACAAAAACAGATTTTTAGAAAAAATCATAAATTTCGAACTGAATTTGAAATCGTACTTTATCTTCAGGATGAAAACAAGGATGAATGATTCCATTCATATCAAGATATAGATTATCATATTCAACTCTATTAGGGTTAGGTTTGCTAGTATCCACTGGAATCTTAACCTCACCAACTTCGACTGGTTCTTCTTCAATAACATCATTTAAAATCAATGGATATTTTTCGATTAACCATTTGTAGAACGACGGAACTCCCATCGGAAATTTTTCTGAAGCTTAAAACCTTAGCTAAGGTTATGAAGGGGACGGGAGCTGTTAATGCGGCGGTGTGGGTGAACGGGAAGTGAGACGCGTTTAGGTTTCGGAGATACTAAATTGATTTTGACGGTGTTGCCCTTATAAGTGCTGTTAACACTACTGTTTTTAAACCGAAACGGGTAAACTATTGAATTGGGTCGTGCCTCTTGGTCAGACTAGATTCACTAATCTGATATCGGATCAATTTTCTTATGATGAACAATTAGATAAAATCGTCCTTAAATGACTTATAATTTATTTATTTATTTTTATTTTATAATTTTATAAATCTATAATTTTTTTGGAGAATTCTCTTAAATAACACTAATTTAAGTTTAGTTTCCACAAATACCACTAAAATTGATTTAAAACAAAATTACTATTTAATAATTTAATTAAATTAAAAATTAGATTATATTTTTGAAAATTACATAAAATTCAAACATTAAACACTAAATACTCAACCCAAACAATAAAAAACTAAAGTCAACCACTAAATACTAAAACCTAACATTATAATTTTAATAAAAATGGTATTTATGTCTAATTAAAAAAAATAATGTAATTTTGTCCATTAAATTATAAATAATGGTATATTACAAGGAATTACTCTATTTTTTTTCTTTTCATATAATTATACATTTTTATTTTTTATTTGTTTAAAACTATAATCATTTTCTCCTTAATTATAGTTATCTATTTAATATAAATTAATAACACACTTACTAAATAGGTCAATTCTTTTAAATACCACTAAATTTACTTTATATTCCATAAATACCACTAAAATTGATTTAAGACAAAATTATCATTTAATAATTCAATAAAATATAAAATTAGATTTTATTTTAGGAAAATTATATAAATTCTAAACAATAAATAGTAAACCCAAACACTATATACTAAACTCTAACTTGAAATACTAAATTCTAATCTCTAAATCAAAATTTTAAACCCTAAATAATAAATACTAAACTCAAATACTAAATACTAAACTCTAACCATAAATACTAAATTCTAACCTCTTAAATAATAAATAATAAACTCAAACATTAGATATTAAACTTTAAT
>KE156678.1:9721-24465 GCA_000411055.1 Leavenworthia alabamica
ATATATAAAAAATAAAAAATTATAAAATACAATATACATTTATTTATTATATATTAAATAATATATATTATACTAATTAATTAAAATAGACGTTATAGAATATATTTTCCCGCGATGCAAAGTTCGCGCGCAATATACTAGTTCACAAGTATAGTACAATCGTATGTGTATAAAAATTGCAGCCCTTTTGTTCCCTTCAGAGAAAAAAAAACTCAATTTCTTAGCAGCGAAAAAATCAATCCCTCTCTTCGATTCAATTTCTGGGTTTCTCAGCCTTTCTAGGTCGTATATTGGGGTTGGGTAATTTAGGGTTCTGGGATAATTAGGGTTCATCAATACTAGTAGGTTTCAGAGTGAAGTAAATGAGGGATCCGATTAAGCTCTTCTGTTCTCCTGTGTCTAATTAAAGTTTATCAGACTTTGTACTTGGTTAGTGTTGAATTGCTTTGAGAATTACAGTTAGTTACGGGAAAAAGGCAATGCTTAGCGTTATCAGGGTGCATCTACCATCGGAGATACCTATTGTTGGCTGCGAACTTACACCTTATGTGCTTCTCCGGCGGCCTGATAAAACAACCAGCACCGATGATGTGCCTGAATCAGCCCCGCTTCAAGGTCACTTCTTAAAGTACAGATGGTAAGTTATCTCTGTGGCTTTTTTTCAACTCTTTATCACTTCCTTTAAATTGAGTGTGGGAGACGATTAATTTGATAATTTCGCTTGAATTTGGCTTTATGAGTTTTTAAACTGTGTTTTTACATTCTGTATTGAAGATGCATCCTTTGGATTCTATTTGCAGGTACAGAGTACAGAGTGATAAGAAAGTTGCGATTTGTAGTGTTCATCCATCTGAGACAGCAACATTACAATGTCTTGTATGTCTAAAGTCTAAAGTTCCTGTTGCCAAAAGCTATCATTGTTCTACTAAGTGCTTTTCAGATGCGTGGCAACATCACCGTGTGTTACATGAGCGTGCTGCCAGTGCTGCTACTGAAGGAAATGATGAAGAAGAGTTGCTTCGTTTGAACAGTTCAGGCTCTGGATCTGGTGTTCTCAGCAACAGTGGTAGTTTAACGAATGGATCATCAACAATTTATCCCTCATCTATAACTCAAAAGACGGGAGCAGGTGGTGAAACACTTGTTGAGGTTGGACGCTCTAAGACATACACACCGATGGCTGATGATGTTGGCCATGTTTTGAAGTTTGAATGTGTAGTGGTCAATGCAGAGACAAAACAGAACGTGGGCCATGCTTGTACCATATTGACATCACTTGTTATTCCAGCTCCATCACCTTCTCCACGTAGGCTGATCCCTGTTACTGGAGCTGATGTTATTCAGCACCTTGATTCTAATGGGAGACATATGTCTATGGGATCATTCACTGTGCTGTCCTACAATACATTGGCTGATACATATGCCACTAGCGACTTATACAGTTACTGTCCCCCATGGGCTCTATCTTGGACATACCGTAGACAAAATTTACTACGGGAAATTGTCAAGTACCGTGCAGATATAGTTTGTCTACAAGAGGTATGTTAAATATTTCTGGCACAAGTTGTACCGGCGTGGAAACGTTGCAATTGCCTTCTGTTTAAATATGAACAGGTTCACTCTAGTCCCTCCAATATTTTCCTTTTCCAATCATGCAGGTACAGAATGATCATTTTGAGGAGTTTTTCGCTCCTGAGCTGGATAAGCATGGATACCAAGCTCTTTTCAAGAAGAAAACAAATGAGGTTCGTTTGGATCCATTCCCTTTGACCTTTTCCTGGTCACTTATGTGATGTACTGACCAGAACCATATTGATTCACTCGATGATCTTAGGTTTTCGTCGGTAATACAAACACAATTGATGGATGTGCTACTTTTTTCAGAAGAGATAGGTTTTCTCATGTTAAAAAATATGAGGTGTGTCTTAGTTTTTCACTTTATTCCTACCTATTTAGAACTTTTTGCTAAATCATTGGACTTCTCATCCAGGTTGAGTTCAATAAGGCTGCCCAGTCTTTGACCGAGGCTCTTATTCCTGTTGCCCAAAAGAAAGCTGCTTTGAGTCGTTTGGTGAAGGTACTCAGAGATGCTCTACCATGCAAATCCTGTCTTCACACTTTCCCTGGGTTCGTTTTTTTCAAGTGAAATTGATTTAGACTCTTTCCTTTTAGGACAACATCGCCTTAATCGTTGTACTAGAAGCTAAATTCAGTAATCAGAGTGCTGACAATCCTGGGAAGCGCCAGCTACTTTGTGTGGTGAGTTTTCCATCTTTTTGATTTTTTTTGTCAGAGTGATGATGATGATGGAGTTAACTTTAAACTTAAAGGTCTCGAGGTGATAATTTTTTCTCGCTTTTATGTATTTGATGGGTGTAGGCTAACACACATGTAAATGTTCCTCATGAATTGACGGATGTAAAGCTCTGGCAGGTTGGTCTTTATTTGTCATTGTAAAAGAACTATCAGATTTTGGATTCTAACATCATTCATTACCGATCCATATTGATTCTTGCTCAAAATAGGTTCACACATTATTGAAAGGACTGGAGAAAATAGCTGCCAGCGCAGATATTCCAATGCTTGTGTGTGGAGATTTCAACACAACACCAGCAAGGTCTTACTGATTTTCCTATTTGTTATGCCCAAATTGCAAAAATCTCAAATCATTGTTATGGTCTATAATCGAATTAACTTGGAGTTCCTTCTAAATGTTATCAGTGCTTCTCATTCACTTATTGCTATGGGGAAGGTCGATCCACTACACCCAGATTTGGTGGTTGATCCTCTCGGAATTTTGCGTCCTCACACCAAGCTTACTCATCAGCTGCCATTGGTAATTATTATCTTTCCCAAAAAATGTAAAAGAGATGCAAAGAATCATGAACATAAACATCTTTACTTTGTGAGCATTGCAGGTTAGTGCTTACTCATCATTTGCAAGAATGGGAGGCAGTGTGATTGCTGAGCAACAAAGGAGAAGAATGGATCCTGCATCAAATGAACCATTGTTTACAAACTGTACCAGAGACTTTTTAGGCACACTTGATTACATATTTTACACAGGTTAAATTCGGCGATAACTTTTCAGCTTTCGCAGCTATTACCTTATTTTTTCATCTGGTAAACATGTTACTGTTTCTGATATGTTTCAGCGGATACATTAGCAGTGGAATCATTATTGGAACTGTTGGATGAAGAGAGCTTGAGGAAGGACACAGCTCTTCCATCTCCAGAATGGTCTTCTGATCACATTGCACTTATGGCTGAATTCCGCTGCATGCCTAGGACCAGACGCTGATGCTGCAAACTCCCTGATGAAACAATATTTTATAATGATGCTTTAGCTGTAATAACCGTTTTATAAGCCAATCTCCAGACTTGTTTCTTCTTCAACCTATGTTTCACTCTCTAGTTGGATGAATACTCAATAGTCAAGACTTGTAATTCTACAAGAAACTGGGTTTAAAAAAAAAGGCTTATATAATGAGTGCTAGTTGACATGTCTCATGTGCAACAGAAAAACGAGTCTTTTGTATTAAGTTGTATTAACCGAATCTGCTATCTCAGGTAAACCGAAAATTCCATGGAACTAGTGTTCCGTTGATAAAATGGCAAATTGGGCCTCGTTTAAATAGGCCCATCTTGTTTTATACTTTATACATAGATTTTTCATTCTTCTCTCATCACCCCCGCCGGCCATCCTTCGCTCGATTCTCGATTGCTTCTCCTCCTTTCATTTCTCAGATTGCCTAGGGTTTCAAGGAAGATCCCAAACCACAAGGTGATAGCATGAATTGTTCGATGTTTATGACTGTTTTACCCTTACGTCTCAGTTTTGTAGCATCATTTGGGTTTTATGTGTTTGGAAATTTTACTTGGCTGAAATTCATTATTTGGGATTTGGTGCTTCTAGAGGCTTACTTGTACAGTCTTATGCTTAAATTATTTTTTGGTTTCTTTCGTTATAGATCTTTTGCTTTTCTAATTTACTGCAGCAAAAGCTTTTAGTCTTTGTTGTAATCTAAGGTACTTATCTTGTTGTGTTCTCTGGATGGTAGCAGTGAAACTTGTTTAGAGACTAGATGATTTATACTGCAATCGACAATTTCTACCTAACTGACGAGCAGCTGAAGATTTCACCTTCAAGGAAAGATGGCATAGATGAAACAACTGAAATCACACTTAGAATCTATGGATGTGATCTCATCCAAGAGGGTGGAATTTTGCTCAGACTGTATCCTTTCAAATGGTCACATACATATGATTTGTTTTTGCTTTTATACATAGCTGTGATTTTCTTAACTTATACTGTTGTCTTTAGACCCCAAGCAGTTATGGCTACTGGGCAAGTTCTTTTTCACCGATTTTATTGCAAGAAGTCTCTTGCCAAATTTGATGTAAAGGTACTTATGCTGTTTTGAGGTCTTTTTTAACTTAGAATTAGTAATGAATTTAGTTTCTGGTTGTTACCACAATGATTTGGGGTTTACCTTTTTGCAGATAGTTGCTGCGAGTTGTGTCTGGCTTGCATCAAAGTTGGAAGAAAACCCTAAAAAGGCAAGACAGGTCATCATTGTATTCCACAGGATGGAGTGCCGCAGAGAGAACTTACCATTAGATCATCTCGATATGTATTCCAAGGTTGGTTTGCGTACTGTACTATTACATGTTATCAATTGCATTTGTCATATAATGCCTAGAACTACACTAGAGACTTGGACATAAATGGACTTTACCTGCTTCTTTACTAAAGGGCCGAATGAGAATGAATACCACACAGACAGAAGAGTCAAGTCCAGGCTCTCTAATGGAATGTTTAACCGAAATGTTTTGTCATATATCTTGTTTGTGCGCGTGAGAACAACTTTCTTTGGAAGTGCTATTTGTTTCATTATCTTTTTAATCTCATCGTTTTTCTACTTGTGTGCTTTTTACAGAAGTACTCTGAGTTGAAAGTTGAATTAAGCAGAACTGAGAGACATATACTGAAAGAGATGGGTTTTGTTTGTCATGTTGAACATCCTCACAAGTTCATATCAAACTACATTGCCACACTTGAAACACCTCCAGAATTGAGGCAAGAAGCTTGGAATTTGGCAAATGATAGGTATTGCCTAATTTCAAAATTTACGGTGTATACTAGTTTCTATATTGTCATGCTTTCTCAATATCTGATCATTCCTGTATGATTTTATCTTACTTGAACTCTCATAATATGTCTATAAATGCAGTCTGCGTACAACCCTTTGTGTAAGGTTCAGAAGTGAGGTTGTGGCTTGTGGTGTCGTGTATGCTGCTGCTCGTAGGTTTCAGGTACCTCTCCCAGAGAATCCACCTTGGTGGAAAGCATTTGATGCAGATAAATCAAGTATTGACGAAGTGTGTCGAGTTCTTGCTCATCTATATAGTCTTCCAAAGGCTCAGTATATCTCTGTTTGCAAAGATGGGAAGCCTTTTACATTTTCCAGTCAATCCGGAAATTCTCAAGCTCAATCAGCTACAAAGGTTTAGTAGATCTCTATATCGGTTTTGCAATTCTTGTGTTAGCATGAGATTATCATTCATAACACTGCAGTTCTAAACTCTAGATACAGCTACCAAGGGTTGAAGCCTATTTATTTTGTCGGTTCAGCAAAATGTGAAATCTCTGTAATCAGAGCTATGGTTTGAAGTTTTTTTAAACTGTGTTACAGGATGTAGTGGGAGATGCTGTTGAAATCTCAGGATCAGCTAACAACGACGCTAAGGATGGAATGGTTACTACGCCTCATGAAAAGGCTACAGATTCGAAAAAGAGCGATACAGAGTCAAACTCTCAGCCTATTGTGGGAAAGTCGAGGGAAGAGAAAAGTAAAGTAGGAGACAGAGAAAGAGAGAAGGAACGAGGTCGAGAGAGGGACAGAGTTAGGTCTCACAAAAGCAGAGATTCCGACAAGGAGAGTGATAGAGAAAGAGACAAACTCAAAGATCATCGGTCAAGAGATAGACTGAAGGATACTACAAGTGGACAGTCAGATAAATCAAGACATCATAACTCTTCTCGTTCATCAAAAGACCGTCGTAGGCACCATTAAAACCAAATCTAGTTGATGTTAAGAACATTATTGTCATGTATTGTGTATGAATCAGTACACTGTACACATATGTTTCAACGTTAGAGTGTACTCAAATTAAACATGTTAACTTCAAAAGCAACTTTAGAAAGATTTGGGGGGGGTTTATTCAATCTGTGGTTTATAAAGAGTTAAAAGTTTTGAAGAATTTACTATTATTCAATTAAGACTTTACAAAAATCTATTAAAGTATTGTGTTATTGGATTAGTAGTTTTAAATATTTCTTTATAATCATTAAAAGTCATGCGTTATTGGATTGAAACTTTTAAATACTTTAGTAAAGTCATGTGTTATTCAAACAAAATGACTTTAAGTGACTTTTTAATTATATTGAAATCTAGTGTTATTGATTGGTTGATTTGAATGTGTTTTGTTCATTAAAAAACTCTTTAAAAATATTAGGGGTAGACATGATATTCTCAATTACTTTCATACTAAACTAGAAGAAAAAAGATTTACCAGTGATACAAAAAACAAGACAAGATTATAAGAAATCCAAGATGACTTTAACAATCAAATTCATTTCATGTAAAAAAAATAAAAAAATTATGACGCATATAATAAAAATTATAAGATAATTATAAGAGAATAAAAATTCACGATAGCGTTATAAGATAATCCACGACAGCGTTATAAGATAATCGTTTCAAACTCATGTAATATCCATCCACATAGTAGCAGTTATTGTGTTTCTCCAATTGTTATCATATTCTCTTTTGAAATTCTAAAGTAATTTAAAGTCAACAAAACTCTTTCAATAAAATATATTAAAATATATATGAATTTAGAAAAACTTTTGATAAATATTTTTCATATATTCTATAGTATCAAAGAGTTAATAAAATTCTCAAATATTTGTAGTCATTCAAATTCTAGATAAATCATAGATTNAATCGTTTCAAACTCATGTAATATCCATCCACATAGTAGCAGTTATTGTGTTTCTCCAATTGTTATCATATTCTCTTTTGAAATTCTAAAGTAATTTAAAGTCAACAAAACTCTTTCAATAAAATATATTAAAATATATATGAATTTAGAAAAACTTTTGATAAATATTTTTCATATATTCTATAGTATCAAAGAGTTAATAAAATTCTCAAATATTTGTAGTCATTCAAATTCTAGATAAATCATAGATTGAATAAACTCCCTTTGGAATAATTTATGAATCCTTAAAACGTTGGAATAGTAATTGTAGTTCAGAACCTTAGCTATCAATGTTTTAATTTCTTTCCATGTACATATCTTGTAGAAACTGTGAAAGCGAACTGTGAACAACTTCATATACAATCCTCCAATAACAACAGAAGATCCAAACTCGAGTTTCTAGTACACATGAGACATGTGAACTAGCACTCGTTATATAAGCTTTTTTTAATCATGTTTCTTGTAGATTTGAGTATTCATTCAACTAGAGATTGAAACATATGTTGAACAAGAAACAAGTCTGTAGATTGTCTTATAAAAAGCCATACAGAGTTCTTACTACGTTGCATAAACTGGTGGCTATGGCTAATTACAATCAAAATCCACAAATTTTGGCTCTATGGATAACAGTAGCAGTAGTTATGTTTCTTGGTGTGAGATCAGAACTGAATCAAGACATAAAAGGATGTCAAGAGGCAATGTCTGATCTCTTCTCTTGTCTTCCTTTTGTAACTAACACAGCTAAAGCTCCAGACTCAACATGTTGCAAAACCCTCAAGGAAAAAATAGACAAAGGGGAAACCAAGAAATGTTTATGTACACTTGTCAAAGACAGAGATGATCCTGGTTTAGGGTTCAAAGTTGATGCTAATCGAGCAATGAGTCTCCCTTCAACTTGTCATGTCACTGCAAATATCTCACAATGCCCTGGTGAGAAATTTCATACACAAATGTTTTTGTTCAAAAAGATAGATAAACAAGATGATGTTACAACTTTAGCATGGTCATGAAACTAGATCTTTCTCACTATTTTCATTTTGTTTGCAAGAAGATCTTTTACATTTGCCTCCAGATTCACCACTCTCTAAGATTTTTAAGCAATTCACTGAAGCCCTCCAGGGCCAGAACGTTAAACATGAAGATGGAGGTACTAATTAATAATTTAAATATTATTTTCCGTTTTATTGAAACTAAATGAAATAAAAATATAGGAACAGTCCCCAAAAGTTCAAGCGTCAAAGGAAGAGACAAGAAGCAATTTGGTTTAGTGATGGCTACAGCTCTCTCAATATGGTATTTAGTGTAATCAAAACCATTATACGATTCATATCTTAGCTGAAGTGGATGTATCATGGCTTGTTAATAAAACTTGTTAAACGACTCTTAGCATCATGGGCTTGAATACAAAACCTTCTCTTCTTCTTTTGTTTCCTTAGTGGGCTTGCATATGTTATATAACCCGATATATTATCTCTTATCAATACTATGTTGTTTCTTGTCATTAAAATGAAACCTCTGTTTGAACTGGTGGCTTCTCCTTAATAGCAAACAAATAATAAGTATTACAAAAAAAAGAACTAAGGTCACCCTTAGTAAGTTAGATAACTGAGGATAGACATTTGTTGAGAGTCCTGAATACAGCTTAGCTGTGTACTTTGAAGCATATCAGACGAGGGAACATCTGAAGCAACTCTTCACGGCTTCGTCTCTGCAAAAATTTATCATAATAGTAAATAAAAATGTGTTGGTCTCGATCATCACTACAAGTTAAAAAAGTGTTGATATAGAGAAAACATCGCAGTACACACCTTGATGCCGATGCAGCCATTGACATCAAGAGTGGTGAGCGTAGTTGAGCATGTCTGCGAGAGAGTCTCCAGACATCTATCAGTCACCCCAACTATTCCAAACAAGCTGTGATTTTTTATGTTCATTGAATGGAGTTAGCAACAAGAGTCATTTGACAAAACAAAGCAAATAGTTATAGAATTGGATTGAGTACCTGAGAAATTCGAGTGAGGTACAACTATTAGCAATAGTAATCACACCTGCATCTGTGATACGCACACACCTGCCACGTTTAAAGCATTTGAAATGAATACACAACTTCTTGCTCATTACCTTTATTGCAAGGTGAGACTATTAGCTTACCATGTCAGGTTGAGAGACTCTAGCTTTTTGCATTTAGATATATGACCAAGCCCCTCGTCAGATATATTCTGGCAATCAATGTCTCACTCTTAGTAACAGATTTATATCAAAGATAAGAAAATCATTATCAATGTATTAATCTGTGCTATGGCTTTGTTAGCACGTAGCAATGGATTCCTTAGTTATACTCTACAAGACACAGAGATATGTCCAAGATCTCGGATAAACTAATCCATCTCCAAAGGAAAAAGGACAATGCAACTAGATGAATTGGGATTCACCAATAATAATAGTGGATTTGAACCCTAAATGATAAGAGTCTAAAAAGTTAATAACCATGATTTATACATACCTGAGCACCACATAGATCTAAGAACCTTAGACCAGCTAGAAGTGAAATCTTCTTGTAGGCTTTGTCTGTGAAGCTGCAAGAAATTGCAATATCAGTTTTAAGTCCATAACTTTAAACAGCTAGCTTTTCAATACAGCCAGAAACAAATAGAAATATGAAGCTTTTCTTTATACCCTGAGAGAGCATATAGATTTAAGGTGTGGAGAGAGGAGCATTTCTGTAGTACATGAATTAATCCATCATCTGTAATCTTAACACACCTGGCAGAATCGTGAACAACAAGACTAAACACCATAAAGTATTCAATAAAAATGTATAGAAATCATAGGGATAAGTAGTATTTGAGAAGCAAAGACTTCATCATATTTAACTTACCTGGTGATATTCAGTGACTCTAAGTCTTGATAACTTTCAGCTACTAGTTGCATACTTCTGTCCGTCAAGCTCTGCAGCAATATTGCACCATCCAAACCAAATTATTCATTTAGTACAATCAGAGAACAAACATAGAATAAAAAGGGGTATCCATCAGGAATAAAACTCCAACAATACATATATGAAATACCTTGCAGCCACTTAGGTTCAAATCAATGATATGTCTGCAAGCCTTCACTAGGTGTTTAATGCTATCATCGGTCACCCTGCCAAATAAAACCAAGTATTAGGGAGATAAAGTTAAGAAGTGTTGACACAAATAAGTCAGACAGAGTATCACCTCACGTTCCAGTAGATAGAGAATACTTTTAACTTGGAGCATATGCTAGTTATAGCTTCAATTCCCTTGTCTGATATCTTTTGGCACCCATTCAGATTCAAGCATTCTAAACTTAGAAGAGCATCAGGGCACTGAAATGTTCATACAGCAGCCATTACAATATTGTAAGAAATACAAACGGCTAGACCGATCCTGCGAAGTTATGTATACTTAATCTGCAAAAGAAAGGTTACCTGGGATTTCACAAGTTTAAGATGACTGTCATCGACACACTGAGCAAATTCAAGATTGATATGCTTCACTTGACGATATCTTGGCTACACAATGACTAACTTCAGCTAAAACATTCCAAAACACTCACAGCAAGAAATAAATTTGATGAATTCAACCAAAGTCTGTAGCAAAGTATCAAACTTTTTAGTTTATTAACTAACCAAGGACAGAGCAGCTAAAAGCCGATCCCCTGCATTTGTCATCTCCCGCAAATCAATATTCTGAAAGAGAGCAATCAACATTAAGTATCAGATTAGTATATAATACATTGAAAACTTGGTAAGCTCTGAGCTTTGTTTACCAGCCAGATTGAAGGGTATGAGACGAGTGTGCGATAAAGCCAACGGCTGACGAGAAGTAGAGAAATTAGATCCGTCTGAGGCAATCTAGTGGTCACTATTCTCATCACGCTTGTTATTATCTCTCTCCTCCATATCTCTTCTTCCTCTTCTGTCACTTTCTTCGCTTCCATTATTTTCAATCCAAGGTTTTAGACGAGCAAAGTCTTCTCGAGTCTCGACGACTTGGAACTTATTTCATTTGGGTACTACAGACAAAGTTTTACATTTTTGGGTTGTCTGAAAAACATTTCGCGAAGTCACTTAAAAAGGCTTATTAACTGTAGCCTCTGGGCCTTTGAGATTCGTTCAGGAATTTCGTCGAGCACTTTGTCTGCATGACTCTTCTTCCCCACTCTATCATCTTCAAGTTATAAGAGTGTTAATTAAAGTCCCACCCAGTTTTCTCATTTTCGTCAAATCTCTAAATTGATGTTCGTCAAATCCCAAGGCTTTCTGTATTCAGTGAGTAAGCTGTTTCACCAGCAACAACAATGGCGAGGAATGGGTAATATGACAAAAGTGAGACTGAAATGGGTTAAGAACAAGAACCTAGATCACGTCATTGATACAGAGACCGATCTCAAAGCAGCTTGCATTCTCAAAGACGCCATAAAACGATCTCCCACTGGTTTCCTCACCGCAAAATCCGTCGCCGATTGGCAAAAGCTCCTTGGACTCACCGTCCCTGTTCTCCGCTTCTTAAGAAGGTATAATCAAATCAGACCAATTTTCAAAAAGTGATCAGTTTTGTAAGAATGCTAAATGGAAAAAGTTAAAATTTTTTGAAGGTATCCAACTCTGTTTCATGAATTTCCACATGCTCGTTACGCAAGCTTACCATGTTTCAAGCTCACTGATACAGCTTTAATGCTTGACTCACAAGAAGATATTATTCATCAAAGCCATGAAGCTGATACTGTGGAGAGACTCTGTAAAGTTCTGATGATGATGAGAACAAAAACTGTCTCTCTTAGATCACTCCATTCTCTCAAATTCGATCTTGGTTTACCTGATAACTACGAAAAGACACTAGTCATGAAGTATCCTGATCATTTCTGCTTCGTCAAGGCATCTAATGGAAACCCTTGTTTAAAGCTTGTGAATTGGCGTGATGAATTCGCCTTTTCAGCTCTGCAGGAGCGAAACGAGAGCAATGTTGTAACAGGTGAGGATTGTCTTTACCGTGACTTCAAAAGAGGTCAGTCTACATTGACTTTTCCTATGAGTTTTCCTAGAGGATATGGAGCACAGAAGAAGGTTAAAGCATGGATGGATGAGTTTCAAAAACTTCCTTACATATCTCCTTATGATGACTCGAGTAACATTGACCCTGAAAGTGATCTCATGGAGAAAAGAGCTGTGGGAGTTTTGCATGAAATCTTGAGCTTGACTATACATAAGAAAACCAAGAGGAACTACTTGAGAAGCATGAGAGCAGAGCTCAACATACCACATAAGTTCACTCGTCTGTTCACTCGATACCCTGGGATTTTCTACCTCTCATTGAAGTGTAAGACAACAACTGTGATTCTCAAAGAAGGTTATCGTCGAGGGAAACTAGTGGATCCACATCCTCTCACACGTCTTCGAGATAAGTTCTATCATGTTATGAGAACAGGGTTTCTTTACCGTGCTAGAGGGTTGGGCATGGTCTCTCAAGATGAACTTTTGCTTGATAGGCCAGAGGCTGATGATCCTGAGGAAGAAGGTTCTGAAGAAGAAGAGATTGTAGAAGGAAGTGAGCTTGAAGAAGATTCAGAAGATGAGTAGCAATAGTTTTTGAACTTTTTATGTTATTTCTCACAAACAATGTAACTGTGATTTTGTCTTAAGAAATGGAATTGAGTCTATGAAGGATATAATGAGAGATTGTATTTCACCAAGAAAGATTGTCAACTACAAATGAAAACAAAAGACATTACTGTCTATGTTTTAGGACATATCCTATAAAGAAACAAACTGAGATTCACCTAAGAGGAAGATTGGTTTGAATCCATCTCTTGAATGAGAGATCTCAAAGGTGGGGTGCAAATACATGTGCTCTCTTGGAAATGTAGAAAAGGAGAGAAATAAAGTTAGGTTAAAAGGAGGAAAAATTGTGGAGAGCCTGATTGGTTAATCCCAAGCACTGGTCACTCCAGGCCCATACCCACCGCTTGGAGCACCACCATATCCACCACCACCACCACCACCATAACCTCCTCCTCCACCATAGCCTCCGCCTCCTCCATAGTAATCGTTACCACCACCTCCTCCTCTACTGAAAGGGCCTTCCTTTCTGAAGTCGCGGCCACCAAACCGACCACCAGACCGTTTTTTACCTCCACCAAATGTAGCACGTGAAGCGTATCGTGTGAGCCACTCGGGCACCTCTTGGTTGGCTTCTTGCATCAGCTCAGTAAGTGGCCTAGCCAGTGATGCATTGTTCTCGTTGAAGAAGGCAGTTGCTATTCCAGATTTGCCTGCTCGTCCAGTACGTCCAATACGGTGGACATAGTCATCGATGTCATTTGGTAGATCAAAGTTTACAACATGAGCCACATGGGGAATGTCAAGACCCCGTGCTGCCACGTCTGTTGCAACCAGAATGGGTGTCCTCCCACTTTTGAAGGACCTAAGTGCCACTTCTCTTTCCTTTGAATGCATAACACAAAGAAGTTAGTCAGATTTAGTCAACAGAGAAAAACTTCTTGATGATGAAATTTAAAGAGTTCATTTCAGCAATATCATCCTGGTTGTTTATAACAACATAGTTTGGTTGATGTAGTTGTATTGTATATATACTACTTAAAAATTGCATGGTTTGATGTTCACAGTTACATCAAAGTAATTCAACTTCAGTCAAACAACAAACCTGTTGTGTTCTATCACCGTGAATGGAAGTTGCTGGAAACTCATTCATACACAACCAATTTTCCAAAGAGTCAGCTCCCCTCTTTGTCTCCACAAAAACCAATGTCAATGATTGCTGTGTATGAAAAGAGAAGATAAGAAAGCTTAGTCAAGCGTAACAAATAATGATCCATGTGGCATGATAGTAATTCTTGTACAAGTAAACAACCGATGGCAAGTGGCAACTACATTGTATTACCTTGTCTTGGGTCTCTCTCTGTGCGTGAAGCAGGTCCATAAGATGGCTTCTCTTATCAGAGTCCTGGACAAACTCAACCCTTTGGGCAATTAAATCAGTGCTTGAACCCACCCTTCCCACAGCCAAAAATATATAGTTTGACAGGAAATCAGCTGCGAGTCTCTGTAAAAGAAAAAATATTCAGCTATTAAAAGAAATGTTGAAAACCAAACATTTTTATGCAGTTGTTCTCAAAAAAGAAATATAACACTCATAAGGAACTTGACCTTTTTAACAGTCTAAAAGTAAACTAAACAAAGTTATAGATATAAAAGGAAGAACAATGTTATCCCCTGATGCATAAAGCTCTCCATACGATGCTACTTCACTGGAATAGAACTTAAATCGAATTTAAGAGCAGGAAAAGGGTATTTCATGGACAAGGCAAACCAACCTGGATCTCCCTTGGAAATGTAGCACTAAACAACATTGTCTGTCTAATCCCACGTGGAGGCATATCCATCTGTTCAACAATCTTTCTAATCTGTGGTTCAAAACCCATGTCCAGCATCCTGTCCGCTTCATCAAGAGCTAGAAACTTAATCATCTGCATTGAGACTCTAGCTCTCTCTAGCAAATCATTTAACCGTCCAGGTGTTGCCACAAGGATATCAACTCCCCTCTCAAGTTCCCTAAGCTGTACAAACAAAAAAATGAGATCAACACATCAATGCTTGAAAAATGATTGACTAACACCTGCAACTAGGAGTTTTTCCAATGATTCTGCATGTTATG
>KE156679.1:0-15199 GCA_000411055.1 Leavenworthia alabamica
ACTGGGTAAACAAATCTTTTGTGTGTTGGTTCTTTGTGCTTTGTTCAATTTCTTTGAGCTAAAATCGAGTGAGAGAGTGTGTGAGTAAAATCAGATTTTGTACTGAACATAGTATAGAGGAATCAAGCTCGATTCGAACAAATTATTATATATTTTAATCCAGACTAATCACCAAAATTTATGATGGCAATTAACCCATTTTCTCAATACCACATGATCTCCATTTATAAATTAATTAACATTCTTAGAGAGAGGTCATAAATACGTAAAGTCTGTATATACATTTGAATTCTTACACACACACATTAAAGTAATGACACTATGTCGGACACATAATGTTGACTATATGTCTTCTTGTGTCAAAGCTTGTAAGCGTTGCAACGACCAACGAGATTCCAACGGCCGTTTTCCACATCCCATTCCTACGCATGTGCTTTCCCATTTTCATTTTGTAGTTTTTGTCGCCGCTTGTTTGCAATGTTACAAACCTAAGAAAGCTTTTTAATAATAGTATATATTATATAACGTGATATTACTTAGATACACTGAATTATTCACGTCATTATATATTATGTTCCGACATTAGCCCAAATTATGGTTTAAGAAACCAATTTTTCATAATGCATGCAGGTTCATCTTACTATCTTAGACTACATATGTTAAATATTATAAGTTTACAAAACACAGATGGTGATCATTGATTCTTTTTAACTCTTAGATGCGTCGCATTGATAATATGGCTTCAATTAGCAAATATTTTATTCAAATTAGTTTTCTTTAGTATTGACATTACTGTTTATGCTACATAATTGAACAATGCTGATAGTGATCATTATTGGTGAATTTGATAACTGAATTTAAATAAAATAAAACAGTAAACGAATGAGCAAAAAAACGGAAGACTCAGATCGGGTCGGAGTTGGGTGACCGACGGTCTACTTTAAACCCATATAATTGATTTAAGATATGTTATAAACTAAATACAAATATAATTAATATAGGATTGTTTTAACAAATGCTCATCAGAAGTTTAAAATGATAGAGTTAGGTTTGATAATCGATATGTATGTTTCATTCATGGGATAATGTCGGCTACTATGTCAGATGCCATGTTCACTTGATCCATCCTGTCTCTGGTCAACTTTTCTCCCATACTTGTTTCTGTATTTTATATCTCGAGAATATTTATGAAATGAATCTTTCAATCTCATCATTTAATATGTTGCTCAAACGTGTTTTTCTTATTAGAGTTTCTATGAACCTAACTAAACATAGAAAAATAAAATAAAACACTGATTTGTTAGATATATGTCTCGTGTTAAGCCAATAAAACATTTTTGTCTCAATCGATTATTGCAAATTCAGCGACTTAAAACCAATGAAGCAAAGAAACATTAAAAACATATTTAAAAAGTGGTCGTAAGATAAAAATAAAGTGAGTGGGTAGGTACTAGGTATTGGCCGAGAGAGTTGATCAAATAATTGAAAGAATATGGGCTATCAAAAAGAGTCTTCGATTAATCAGACGGCTAATATAAGCCGGCAAGGTTGACCATTTCAACTACGTGCCGACATATCAGCCTTACACCTGGCCCATCCTCACCTTTCCTACTCCTAAACTCTCTTCCACGCTCCTCTTCTAGCATCTGCTTTTTATCTGCCTCAAATAATATATTAAAAGATTAAATATCTATTTTATTTAAAGATATAATTTGACATGTAAATACATTTTTATGACAAAAGTAAAACATTTTTGATAAACATATTGTATTAGAAAAGAAAGAGAGAGAGAGGACAATTATGTCTTCAAGCAATAAAACATACTGTATTTGTCAACCCATATTTTTTAGTATAATTCCTGATCAAATTGTATACTAGTTTACTCGATTGTTTTCTTTATAAAACGTGTTCACGATGGGACTACGTTATTGAGAATCTTAATCACAACAATAATAGATCAACTTCTATTGTATACTTTATTCATTAAATTTTGTCAAAATCATTATTAAATATACGCGAGTCTTATGACTAACCAAACACGGAATTTTTAGGCAATAAGTGTTCTGTCTTTAATATTGTACAAGTTGAACATCAACGTCTTCTACTTAATATCACCAAATTTCAAACTACCTGATTTTCCCTAATTATAACAAGGACGAATAATTTTAAAAAAAAAAACTAAAAATAAATTATCTAAACATGTAAATTTTAATTAATACAGAAGCTATATGCAATCAATTTGGGTTAAAAAAACTGGACCCGTTCACATTGATGACACGCCCACCTTATAACGGATGAGACGATGAGTTTAAGTTTCTCCATTTGTCAACCATATCGAAACCATAACATTAAAAAAAATTCTGAAAATACTAATTAAATATTTATTTAAGCCAAAAATCAACATCTCTGTTCTTCCCATACACTATATATAGTAGTAGTCGCTCTTCGTTCATATTCAAAACTCTCCTGATTTGATTATTTACTAATAATTAATTTAAAAATATATATATCTTAGTTCTGTTTGAAGGATATAAAGACATGGTTCTGCCATCTTCAACACCGTTTCAAACCACCGGAAAGAACACCAAATCATTACCGGAATATGACTTTCCGGTGATCGATTTCTCTCTTAACGATCGGTCAAAACTATCGGAGGATATCGAAAAAGCCTGTAAGGTTAATGGGTTTTTCAAGGTGATAAACCACGGAGTTCAACCGGATATAATATCGAGATTCGAGCATGAAGGTGAAGAGTTTTTCAAAAAGTCGGATTCGGAAAAGTTACGAGCCGGTCCAGCGAGTCCGTTCGGGTACGGTTGCAAGAACATCGGGTTCAGCGGCGATTTAGGTGAGATTGAGTATCTTATTCTCCACGCAAACCCGACATCAGTGGCTGATAAATCGGAAACCATCTCACATGATGATCCCTTCAAGTTCAGGTGCGTAAAATATATTTGACTTACTTTGTTTTAACATATTTTATTGTATTATTTCTAACCTTCTAAATTATTATTTTATGATTAAACATGCATACACGCAAACGCTAATATCTATATATTTATTTTATAAATCATATGCTAATATTTTAAAATAAATAAACAAAAAATGAGTAAATGGTTTAAGGTCGCTGATAAATTCAGATCCAATGCATATAAAAGCTTAAGCTCCATCAGCCCCGGTCCAAATGTTTGTAAGATTTTAGGGTAAAAAAATATTTTTAAACTTGTGTATAACAAAAAAACAAATTTAGGGTCTTTTGCATTACAAAAATATTAATCTTGGATCCTTATTTTATTTAAAATAATTAAATGGGTCTTTATAAAAAACACAAAAAATGTCTAGGGTCTATGACCGTGGCCCGAACCCGATGACAATCTTTTATATTCTATCCGTGTTGTGATAATGTAATAGATGTGGTTAGATTGTGTGACATTGTGACTTGTGAGATACCTAAAAACAGAGTGCGACAGAGATACAATGTCGCATAATGGATTATGACCACAAGACACGGCTTTTAATTATTATCATTCTTTGTTCCTTTATTGTCATTCAAGTTGGCCCTTTTCTATTCTTTCTCATAAAAATTGGTACAAATTGATAATCATACCAACCTAATGCCCATTCACCTGATTTTTTTGTGATCATTAATCTATAATAGTTGGAATTTGTTTATTGGTTCATAGTTTATTAGTATGTGGTTACAATTAATTAGGATGCCAACTAAACCAAATTATGAAAGTGCTTTTGCAACCTTGACTGCGACATGGTTGATTAAACCTAATTTTTTCCGAATTTTTTCCTTTATGTCATTTCCTTATTTGGTGTGATATAAGCTATATATATATATATATTATTTAAAATATAATTCATGGGCTCCATGTTAGTATTTAGTAGATTACAAACACACACGTCACATTAATGTATTACAGAATTGAATAGAGTTGGTCAAATAATGAGACATTGTGCATGAACACAAAAACACTTTGAGACGTCAAAGAATCAAGATTCTAATCGTCATGTTATATTATATTAAAGATTTGACCTACTTTTCATCTTCTTCACATTTATAGAAAATGGCAAGCTGTAAAGTAAAGAATCGTAGGGTCCACGGTTTTGCGAACATTCCTCTGAACATAATGTTATGTCTTTTATTTTATTTCCATTATTGGTAATTATCGTAAAAATAATAATTTTAAATTTAGTCAAACAAGTTGTCTCTCCGTCAATTATTGAGCGTGTTAACTAAATGCCACGTGTTATTTCTCTTATGTAGCTCGGTGACGAACGATTACATACGCGCGGTTAAAGATTTGGCATGTGAGATCATTGATCTGACGGTCGAGAACTTGTGGGGTCAGAGATCTAGTGAAGTGAGCGACCTGATTAGAGACGTTCGTAGCGATTCAATCCTACGGTTGAATCACTATCCACCGGCACCGTATGCGTCAAGAGGCGTTAGTCAAATAGGTTTCGGAGAGCATTCTGACCCTCAGATTTTGACGGTGTTAAGATCCAACGATGTAGATGGACTTGAGATTTGCTCACGTGACTCTTTGTGGGTCCCTATCCCATCTGACCCTACATGTTTCTTCGTGTTGGTCGGTGACTGCCTCCAGGTAATTAAATACATTTCAGATTTTTATCAATATATTACAATCTTTATGTTCCATTAAATAATTAAGAAATTGATTTTTGCAAATAGGCATTGACGAATGGGAGATTCACTAGTGTGAGGCATAGAGTATTAGCAAACACAGCGAATAAGCCACGTATGTCGGCGATGTACTTTGCGGCACCACCGTTAGAGGCCAAAATATCACCGTTGCCGGAAATGGTTTCGCTAGAAAATCCACGAAGGTATAATTCATTCAGATGGGGTGACTACAAAAAAGCTACATACTCTCTACGTTTAGATGTCCCTCGCCTCGAGTTCTTCAAAACTTTATAAATATATTTAATATCATTCATTCAAAAGTGTATGTTTTTTTTTTGTTGAAAAAGAAAATCGATTATTGGTTTGTTATATAGAAAATACACTATGGGAAATGTATAGATGAAAAAGAAAAAGAAAATATTATTTTTGGTCGTTTATATTTGTAATATTACACAATTTCACATGAGAAACAATATGGATTGATCACAATCAATAAAACGAGTTCGGACAAAATAAAGGTAGAGTTTCTGATCGGTCGGAATCTGATAAATCTAACGAGTCCAATCAAAATGGACTTCTGGTCCACTGTAAACCCATACTTATTTTGTTTATTGTTCTAATTTTTATTTTTGGTATGTGGAGTAGTATATTGTGAAAAATAATTAAATATGTGATGGTTTATGTCTGGACAATAAAATAAAACTAGTTTTTTCGGTCCGCATTTAGACCCATCCAAAATGTGTCATATATTTTTCGGAAAATAACAAAAGATTTAATTATTATATGTAGCTAAAACATTCCCTAATTCGTTAAAAAGAAAACAATGCTTTCATGTGAAAACTCCATGAAAGTTCAAAAACAAAAAAATAAAAAAGTTATAATCAAGACTAAAGAATCATAAATCCCACAATTGCAATCACGACCAGCTTCATGGTGGCGAAGCTGTCTCCTGCAGCAGCTGCTCCAAAGTCATGGTCAATATCGTACAAGTCTCCCGGTGGAGACAAATATATGTATAAGGGCGGAGGCGGCGGTGACTGTGGAGAAGGTGGACAGTAGGGTTCCTTAGGCGGCGGCGGAGGCGGAGGCGAGGGAGTACAAGGAGGAGGTGGAGGAGGCGGAGGCAAGGGAGTACAAGGAGGAAGAGTCGGAGGTGGTGGAGGTTGTAGATATGGGATACAAGTTATGCACTTTATGGGATCCTCCTCGAGTTTTTCAGCTGAAGAATCTGTGGCGCTGATTATGATAGAAAATGCGAGAATCATGACGGCCATGAAGATAATGGCCAAGAGATACTTGGAAGGGCGAGTTTTCTCAAGCATGTTGTAACAAGTTTTTGAGCTTAGACTTGTGAATATTTTGCTATCAAATTTTGAAATTTATGCGATGTAATTTACTGACGCCAATGTTTCTATAATCTCAGGTAATAAATGAATATATCACCCTAATAACGTTAGAGATCTGGAAAATATTTGTAAGAATATTTGTATACCTAATACCACATTTATCATTTTGGGCTTATTGGGCTATTTGCATAATATATGGGCTTACAATTAAAACAACCTAACATTTCACCAGCAAACTTTAGACAAGTCGTTTGTTTGACTTGTTGACTTTACTTTCCAATCTGAAATGTTTTATTTTTTTTGTGTGAATAAGAACGTTGTTTTGGTATACAGTGGCGACGTGTTTGATCTCTCACCTGCCGACGAGTTCCTTTACCGGTTAGTCATCTTTTATCTTCTCTTCCTATCGCGGTCCTGCTCTTTGATCGGTCACTTTCTGATTATGGCTTAGTTATTGGCCTCTGATTCGAGTACGATCGGCTGATTTTTTTGGTCCAATCTCTAATGACGCCGGAGAATGAAGAAGTGTTTAAATATTCAAATTTTGTTTAAAATCAATTGGGTTTTTGAATTAATATATTCTCTGGGGTTCCTGGTTTATTGTGTATATAGTGATTCGTGTGGTGTTGTCTCACTGAGTCGATCGATTAAAGTAAATAACGTCGGCCATGTCGTGGTCGAAGGCTTGTAAAGGGACTCGAATTGCTTCATATTTAGAGAATCTGCATCGAGCATCACAGTCTACGAGGTAAATGAAATTTCCCTGTTTGTTAATGAGATCATTGAATTGTATTAAGCTTGTGAGTAAGTGCTCTATGTCTGATGTAGGTCTCATGGACAACCTTATAAAGGCAATGAGCATTATCTCCAAAGCAAGAGAATGTTTTGGGGCTTGAATTCCCACTCTGCTACTGCTAAATCGATGTTATTCGGTCCTCATCGCCACTACTCTACTCACTCTCCAACAGAAACCAAATCACGCAAAATGCTTTATTACCTTACCACTGTTGTCTTTGGCATGGTGGGGTTAACTTACGCTGCTGTGCCATTGTACAGAACATTTTGCCAAGCTACTGGATATGGAGGTACTGTTCAACGCAAAGAGGTATAACGTTTGTTTCTTCTATGTGGTTTCGATATTTTATAGTGTCTCCTTATTCTCAGTCTTTGTTTGGCTTTATACTACAGACTGTTGAAGAGAAGATTGCTAGGCATTCAGAATCTGGCACTGTGACTGAAAGGTGTGTCACTTAACACCATTTGTAACCTTTCATCTTCTTTATATGTGTTTAAGATGACGAACTTGTTATCTTACTATAACAGGGAGATTGTGGTGCAGTTCAATGCTGATGTTGCTGATGGGATGCAATGGAAGTTCACTCCAACTCAAAGAGAGGTTTAAGACTTTACTCGTCAAGAAGAGTGTTGTGACTTGTTAATTTAAAAAGAAAACTGATGTCATTTTGGCTTTGGTATTTTTCTTATAGGTGAGAGTAAAACCAGGAGAAAGCGCACTCGCCTTTTACACGGCTGAAAACAAAAGTTCAGCTCCAATAACAGGAGTCTCTACATACAATGTCACTCCCATGAAGGTATGTAATTAGCCTCGGCAGTACCCTATCAAGAACAATATCTGTTGATCAGTTTTCGAACTCTTATATTGGTTTGTTTCAGGCAGGAGTTTATTTCAACAAGATACAATGTTTTTGCTTTGAGGAGCAACGACTCCTTCCCGGAGAGCAAATCGACATGCCGGTAACTACCTCTCTTTTGTTCTTGGTTCTGTTTGATATATTCCTCAACTAAAATCTGGAGTCCATTAAAACCTTACTTATTACTTTATTTTGCAGGTATTTTTCTACATTGATCCTGAGTTTGAGACTGATCCAAGAATGGACGGAATCAACAACTTGATATTATCTTACACTTTCTTCAAAGTGTCAGAGGAAAATACTACAAATACGGTCAACAATAACATCTCTGTTCCAGTTCAAGAAACCAATTAATGTCCATTTTATTAGAGGCTAATGAAATTGTGACATAACCTTATGCTAGAAGAGTCTTCCTTTGATTCAATAATCAGTTCCCATTTTGGGAGAATTGTTCTTTATTATTTGTTGAGGACACATTCTTGTATTCTTTTAGCATTGCGTTTTTTCAAGAGCCAGTCAAGTCAATGTAAACCGTCACCACATAATGCACATGAGATCTGGACATGCCTAACAAGCGAAAATCATAACAGATCAATCAATTAGAGTGTTGAAAGGTTTTAATAATCTTCTTACCAGTTTCTCTGCCAGTTTTTTTGACGAAGAGAAGCAAGATCAAGCTTGTTACTGATCTCAGAAGCAGACATAGCACCAGGAACTTGATGTTTGTTTCCATATACAAGAACAGCCACACTGTCCCGTATATACCCTTTTATCTGTTATATACGACATCAAAACATTAACTTGCTAAATGTTTGAAAAGACAGGTCTGTTTGTTACCTCATCAATCACCATGTTAAGAGAATCCTTGGCCTCTTCTATTCGTTCTCTGTCGGTGCTATCGACTACAAACACAAGACCTGATACTTCTTGGAAGAAATGTTTCCATAATGGAACCAACTGAAATGTAATATTTTTTTAAAACCACCATTATAATATTTCAAAAGTTGCAACAATTTTTCTTACCTTGTAACGCTGTTGGCCGCTAATTTCCCAAAATCTTAAGGTTGAATCCTTGTATTTTATTCTTTACACATTGTATCCTAAATACATGTAGAACAATGGGTTAAAAATCAGATTAATGAACAATGTTGTAATACTTATTCCTACTACTTACTAATCATAGGAATGTTTGTGGTAAGGATTTCTCCGGTTTTAAGTTTGTGCACTATTGATGATTTTCCGGTACCGTCGAGACCGAACAATAAAATTCTAGGTTCGTTTTCTGACCATAATATCCAGGAGACCAGGACCAGGATGGTGTCAGTCAAGCAAATATATCACATTTACTATTTTTTTTTTTCCTTTCGAATTACGGGTTATTTAGATAAACCAGATTGAAACATATATAATTGTATGTTTGGCAGAAATTTTAATGCTTTATTATTGGCTAAATTACGCAAAATCTAGACGCCGACTGGGTTAACAACTAATAAAAACAATACTTTTAGATAATGTTTTTTTTCATGTATATTATTTCATTATTGGGTTGATTTATAACTGACACACGTTTAGGGTTAGACCGTTAGATGAAAGATTTTATTAATCACAATTCCTAAGTGAAATTTGAAACAAATGAACAGAAAAATATTAAAATTACTAAAGTGCAAGAGTAAGATCCAAATCCTTGTCTTCTTTTCGAGCCTCTCCTTCATCATCATCTTCTTCTTTTTTTATATTTTCCTCCTGATGATCTGAAACACTCATCGAAGGCTTCAAATCCAACCGACCTTGATAAAAATCCTCCAGCTGAAACGCCGGAACTACAATACCAGACCTCTCTCCGCTGTTCAATTTCTTCCTCACGTCGCCGGAATTTTCAGTTAACTCTCGTCTCCGTTTACGTGCTTCTTGATAGTTTTTGATAAGCTTAAAGAACGTATCAATCTTCTTATCTTCTTCCTCTTCGTCTTCTCTTTCTTCAATCCTTTTCGTCTCTTTGCTCTCCATATTTTGCTTCTCCATGTTCACAGTCTTTAGGACACTAAAGGGGTAATCACGTAAATTAAATTGTTTGGGATACATTTACAACGTGAAATGATTTTGGAGTATGAAGCAGACAAATATATTCCTATCCGTCCGATGGCGAAATTTCCTTTAAAAAGACCATAATACCCATAGGCTTCTCCTCGAGTCGTAGACATAATCTGATAATCATTTATTATTACAAAAGCGATACAGGGGCATAAAAGTAAAAATAGCACCGAATATACGATTGCGTCATATTGGATAAAACAACGACATGTAGCCGTAACTAAATGACGTCATTGTGATGAGGTAATGTTGACACTTCATAAGAAAGACTCCCTCAATCATCAAACTATTGACTTGATGCGTTTACTTGACTTCTGTTTGGTCAATGAGATATATTCTAGTAGATCTGGTTGCATATTGTGTTTTTTTTTGGAGCCGTTAGATATAATTTTCCAGCTTGTATGTTGAATCTAATGATGGAGAGTGAATATATAAACATGCTCGTCTTATTATTGAAATTTCGAATGATGTGATTTTGTAAAGGTTCTTTGAATCAAATGTCATGTATTGTCGGCCACTTGTATAGTAGTGTATAAACAAGTAGTTCATTATTCACTAAAATGGAAAAGATTTGATTTTCATTACTTCAAAAAATGTTTCAAAGTCTTGGATAAACAATGCATTCACATTAATCCGATGATGAAAGTTGATGTGTAACAACACTGAAGAACTCTTTTGTTTATTACGAAGCTTGTATCAAGAACCTTTTTCACTTTTGTTTTTTTTTAAATGAACGGTAGTTATTAGTTAAGTTATCTCTGTTGAGTGTTGATGTTACATAATTATAGTTTTCCACAGTTAATTTTCTATTCTCGATAACAAGAGCCAAAAAGGAATTATTCTTCGCACAGATTCTTTTTATCATGGCCCAGTGGGTTTAATTATGAGTTTTGTCGAAGAGAAAGGCCCAATGGTCCATAGGCTTCCGGCCAGGGTATGAAGAATTTCTCATATATATTTTTTATTTTGTGTTAAAACTAATTATAATTCTTTTTTTTTTTAGTAATGGAATAATTCTGATTGTGACCTGTTGATAATAGTTCAGTTATTCCTTCTACTTTCTTGTAATAATATATAAACTGTTATTTTGCAAAAATTGTCGGTACAAAACGATCCACATAAAGAAGTCGTCCAAATCAGAAAAAGTAAAAAAAAAATCTATTAATTAACTGCGAAGTAAAGGTAAGTGCATGGAGATTGCATAGTTACATTAAAAAACAATTGTATAAAAAACAAAAGATATAATTTATAATGAAAAAGTCTTAAAATGAGTGAAAGAATAGAAGGAGACAAACTTGCACAAAAGCTGAAAAATCAAGAGTGGATACAGATGATGAGAATAGATATAATAATAATTATTTAAAAAGAACAACGAAAAATCAGGAAACAAAAAATAGAAAAAGAGAGAAGTGGAGTGATTTATAAGATTCATGAGAAGAAGAATCACTTTAGTTTAACTGCGACATAGTGTAAGAGTGTGACTGTCGTCTAAGCATATCCTTTATTCTCTCTTCTCACTTTTTGCATATCCTTTATTCACTTTTTGTGTAAGTATTGTGTTTTCTGTTCATAAAAATGCACAACATTAAACATGTAAAGTGGTGAGAGTTCAAGAGTTGTAAAAGCCAAAGAAGTTTGAACGTTGATGCGTGGAGCTACTTAGTTCAATTAATGATAAGTTAAAACAAAGCTGCCAGACAAATTTATTTTGGTCCGGATATGTATACAAGAGGCCTTTTAGTGATATGGTAAGAAATAATAGTAAAAAAGGTTGTGATGCAAGAAAGTATAGTTTTAATAACTTCTTCAACCAATAATAATATACATATATGTAATAAAAGACTAAATAATTCATGTAATAACATATATATATATATATTTGCTAGAGGTATTTTATACAATTACCAATAAAATCTTCTCTTTTTTGGACATCAATGTTAAGTAATAAAATCTTTTTTTGTTGATTCCATTAAGACAATTAGATCAGAAAGTGCCAAAATAAATAATTTAGGTTAGATTCATTTGACAAAATTAGAAAGGGTTCGTCTAATAAATAGTAGATGGGAAGGGTCTACAATGAGTGTGATGGGCATAGAGTCATAGATAGAGAGACAATACAGAAAACGCAAGAAGGAGCATCTTTATAATATATGAGTTAGCCAAGGAAGACTTGTCTACGATATGTCCAGTCTCATCTCATATTATTATAAGAGTTAAATTGTGATTAAGTGGTCACAACGAAAAAGAAAGAATCGGAGGTGGGTGTGTCTACCACTCCAATTGCGACCCACCTAACTTCTCCATTTCTTATAACTTATCTTTTATACGAAAAACTTAGAATCTTGGAGTGGCCTTGTAAGCTTTTTCTTAACCTCAAAAAGAGAGTAAAATATTTCTTCTGTTGTATAATTGTATATCACGTAAGTGGTAACCCATTATACATCATATACGCGTGATTGATTTCCATAATTAGAATCTACATCTTTCTAACATAACAAAAACATGCATTTTCAAGTGAAAATGCATGGTTTAAGATAATACTATATATTAAAATGATCAGAAACGCATAAAATATGATTAATTACATGAATTCATAAATCCCGATCAGAATATATATATAAATTGATGTCACCAGCTTTAGAGATTTATAGATTCTAATAATACATGACTATATAACAAAATTATGGCTATGCATGCATACATTTATAGTAAAGCATAATGATATATGTGACATAGCATGGCTGCGCGTGCAGAGGTGAACCAGGTAAACTTTAAACAAGTTGATCATCAACTTTAGTAACTCCAAAAGTAAAAAAAAAAAAAATGGAATTCGACACTAAATAATTAATCACCAAAGAAAAATTTGGAAATCGGAAAATATAAAAAGTTTTTTTGGTTTAAAAAGTAAATTGTTTGGTTAAAAACGGAAATCAGATTATCCTACGAATATTATTGAATTATATTTCAATTTTGTCTTGCAAATTATTTCTATTTGGCTCATCTTGTTATTTTGTAACGTTATATTTTCTACATCAAAATGTTTCGTATATATTTCAAGAAAAATCAGATGGATATGTATTTCCTATTTACGAAAGCATACCATAGCTTCTCGATAATATTAAGAAATATATACTAGTAAATATAATACTCCCTCTGTATTTGAAAAAGTGTCATTCTGACATTTTTCACACAAATTAAGAAAAATAGGTAAATTTCATTTTTACCATTAATTAATATACTATAATTATTTCTCTCTCTAATTAATAAACTTAAATAATAGGGGTAAACATGACATTATAACTAAAAATTTGTTTAGAAATCCTAAAATGACATTCTTTCACTTACAAAAATTTGACTCTAGAATAACACTCTTTCACAAACAGAGAGAGTATTTACCAAAATGAAAACTAGTACTACTAAATTAAAATCATTTTATTTTAAAATTAACATGCAATTATTTGATAAATGATTAACTACGAAAGCAACACGTCGAGAGATTGGTGAATATAAATATTTAAAGTTCAATTTAAAAACAAAAAGAAGTTTATTTAATAATAATTCCTTTTTCAACCAACTTAAACTTAGTTCGACCTACTTAGAGTCACTCTTAAAAAAAAAGACATGCTAAGAGACAAAGACAACATCCAAAAGTTGGAATATTCTCTTGTACTTTCTACTCAAATAATCTTTATATTTCTTTCTTGGTGTTTAATTGGCCACCAACCATTTAGCTTTGTTATTATTATACTTAGATATAATAGATAACATAGTTTTATTTTATGACCAATTTAAATGGTTTAGGACTTAGGAGATCTGTTGAATAACAAAAACATTTATCACAAGTTGAGAATAAACACATCTTTAATTAAATGCAACACACTATTACGCGCACACAAGTCTTAATATTTACAACTCCATCATTAGCAAAACATCACTATGTAATCAATCATCATATCAAAATCAAACACTATCGTAAAGTTCCTCTTAAAATATTAGGAGAGGCAAATAAAACGTTCCACTCCTCAACAAAGAATCATCAAGGAGAGTCTCTCCTATGATGATTTAATTATATACATGTTTTTCTATAAAATCTCATAAAAAGTTTAGAATATTGTCCAACTCAATTATTCTTGTCTTAAGATGAACCACACTTGTCAATAAGAGCTCCTTGCAATGCCGTGGGAGGATCGGACATAAGACACCAAATGGGAGGAATCGAAAGCTCTTCCGCAATTCCATAAGCATTCCAACAAAACGGATCCAAAACGATGTCGCCTTGGGCAGGAAGTAACTCGATGTCCGAAAGAGTTAGGTTAGTGCATGGAACTGCATCACTACATCCAAAATGCATAGGAGGACTTCTAATATCGTAAGTTCCTTTGATGCCTTGGTATGCAATGTCAGATACAAAAACCGCAGATGTTTTGTTAGCACAATCTTTGGTCATGCAATAGTATTGGTCAATGATTATGGGGTTACGAACTGATTCCACGTGGATATTATCAAACGTCACGCCTGAGACCGAACCGGACCCACCTTGCCATGTTTTGATCCGAACTCCATTGTCCGAATATTTTATGATTGAGTCTCTAACCGTTATGTTTGAGACGCATGCGTGTGAGTTGTGATTGCCCAAACTTCCGATGCTGGAAAAAATATAAAAAGAGTTGTTAATGTGATAACAATTGTTTTTAATTAGTTAGTCCGATTTAAACAGAGAGATTAAAAAATAAAAACCTAATTCCATGGCCACCGGGTCCACAAGTGAGATTCCTTATATCAACATCGTAGGATCCGGAACCAATCGATACACAATCATCTCCTGCAAATGGAAGTATTTAATTATTCAGACACGAATCTGTTTTCCCCTGTTTGACTTTTCAGTTTTTAATTATTCCGTTAATTAATTAATAAAATGTTTATTACCGTTGGAGATGATGGAGTTGTAGATGGTAACGGAGTTAGAGTTTTCAATATGGATGCCATCGGTGTTTGGGCTTAACGGCGGAGCAGTGATGTGAAGGGATTCGACATGAACTCCTTGACATCCGTCGAATCTGAAATGAAACTGCGGGCTGTTTTTTATGTGTAGACCTTCCACCGTTAGATTCGAACTCATAAAGAATCTCAAAGCCTGCGTGCAATTAAACTTACTATTTAATAAATTAATATAATTTAATTGTGTTTTAAACGAATTAGTTTAGGTTAACCATACAATGGGGCTGTCGCAAGGACCAGCAACGATTACTGATTTGTTGATAGTCTGTATAGAAAATATAATAAAATAATTAGTTGTAAATTCTGTATGGAAATTAAATTATAGAACATATTAATTCTTAATAAATTAATAATATATCATAATATTGACTGAAAATGTCTTTATAAGTTGACTTTACATGGTGAGGTTTACAGGGAAGATCCCACCACTTTTGTCCCCGGCCGTCGATAACTCCGGC
>KE156679.1:15449-32904 GCA_000411055.1 Leavenworthia alabamica
CACAAGCCATTGTCTTTTACTGATATTGCTAGGCCACAAGTCTGGTCCATCTGGTGTTACAATAGTCCCATCAACCTAACAGTAAATTAAAGTTTAATTATAAAACAAAAGCCCATTTAAACCAATTAGAAAAATGAAACGTTTTAACTTTTATTAAGAGAAATAATAATACTTGGAATAATTGGTAAGAGTGGCAAGGACCAGTGAAAATGGTGGATTGAATCATGAATGTGTAGCCGTTAGGGACAAGCAACACTGAAACGGTGTCGTTGTCGTTGTTACAAGCTGAGTCCCACGCCGTTTTGAATGCTAAAGTATCGTCTGTTTCACCATCTCCGACCGCACCAAACTTTCTCACGTTGTAGACTCCGTTGTTGTCTTCTTCAGGCTCGTCGGAAGGTGATGGTGACGGTGCGTCAGAGGGGCCCGGAGGAGGAGTAGGAGGCTGAGAGATAGAGGAAGAAGGTGGATGTGGTTTTGAGGAGTGATGTTTATGGCTATTATGTTTATGTTTATCTTTGCGGTGATGGTATCGAGCTTCAGTAAGAGAAGTTAACGTGAGAATTAATGTGATAAAACAGAGGATTTGGTTTCGTGTATAAGTTAAAGTTAACATATTTCTTGGATTGAAAATGGTTACTTTTGGTGATGAATTTGAGGCGAGTGTGTTTGTGATAAAAGTGTGTGTAAGAACAAAGTTGCAGTCACTAAATTTAAAGAAAGCTTCTTGGAAATGTTAATGCAACAAAAGCAGACAAGTTTGGTTCCTTTATATATACTACAAGGTCGTGGGCTTATAGGAAGTGGAAACCGATTCCGAAATGATGGTTTTGTTTTATTTTTCAAAATTAACAAGTGGTGTATATATAAAGACTTTGGGGGGTTTACTGATTTGGACCGTTAATATGGTAGTGACTTATTGTAAAATTGGTTGCAAGTTGTAACTTTATTTTTTCGGACACTTAAAAAAAATCACCTAACTACCTTTGTGAAAAAAAATCAACAAAAAAATTATTACGGGTGACTTGTGAGTGATTTTAAAGGTTGTATAAGTGATTTCATGATGGCTAAAAATTTAATAGCCAAAACATCGATCCTGAATTGTAGATTTTTAATAATTAGTAACATATGGTTGCAAATAATAGAAGAAATAACAATAAAAAATCTCTAATGAATTTCTATTATGGTTAATAAAATCAGTGTAAAATGCACAACTTCATAAAATGGGATTTCATAATAGTTTTTAATCCACTTTTATTATAATTTCTTCCCACTTTAAAAGGCCTTTCTTGTGGATATGTTTCTATATATTCAATACACGACGAAACATATAGCATGTAAAAAGAATTATTCTCCACTAAGGATAATTCATTAAAATAATTAAAATACATCTCTTACAAAAAAAAAACAAGACTAGAATGTCCCGAGTGGGTTATATCTAACGTCTTTCGGCTTCTTCAGTGGCCCAATCCATTTTTTTATGTATTTTTATATGTATAGAAAAGGTAAAGAACACATGAATTGTAAAATATTAACAAAAATAAAATAATATAAGATTACCGACCAACCATTATTGATTGTATACACAGAAGACACTATTGACTGAATCTGATCGTATATAAGAATTTCACCGCCCCATCTTAGTTATGATTATTGATTGAGAGAGTTTCTTTAAATAGTCTGTGATTTTATTTTTATGAAGACTAGTTTTCTAAAAATAAAAAAGGAAAAATAAAAGTTACAATTCATTATCTACAATGATTATTTATCTTTCTAACATTTTTTTTATCGACCAAATATGTTATCTAATATTATTTACCAACCAACCACATTTACCTAATTTTTCCTTCTTTGGATATTAATTAATAAGTCATCCTACAAATAGCATATAGTATAATTAAGAAGAGCATACCAATTTTTTTAATCAACATAATGAATTATACATGCTTGTTGTGACCTCATCTTCCACAAAAAAATGGCGGCTATAATACGACATATTAAAGCTAATATTTATCGCAAAAAGAATTGCCTAATTTAAGTACAAATACTTTATAAATATATAATTAAGCATCATAATTAAATTGTGATATATACAAAAATATAAGTAGACATATCCAATATTGTTCTTTACAAAAAAAAAGACATACAATATTGTTCAATCAACTTAATTTGAAAATACACAAATAAATATTAGTAGGTAAATATTATTTTATTTCTTTATAATATAATTATCATGTTTCAAGATTTTTAATATCCGTGAAATATTGTAAAATAACAAAAGTAACATGCATGTTAATAACAATATACAAGCTAAACTATGTATTATCCTCCAAGGCAGCCAACATATTCGAGTATTTATCTACAGTCCAGAAGAGATATAAAAAGTGGAATCTATATATTTCCACAAGAATAGCTATAGTTTAAAATTTTGAACAATATTAATAATTGGATCAATTTTTTTGTAGAAGAGTGCTTTTATTTTTGTCACATCTGTGGATAGTGTGTTGAAAATGGAAGGTAAAGTCACAATCTAAGATGGAGATTGATATGAACAAGTTGGTCCATATAAGGCAAGAGGCTATATGTTAAGTGCTTAAGAATACCTACAGAACTCTAACGTGTCCATGGCTACTTTAAGAGTATGGAAGATGTTGCATGCTTATTTACAACGATACATATATATCTACATGTGTCTATAACAACATTGTGGTTGTGAAGAAGAAGTTACATTCATCTTTACAAAGATACATATACATTATATTTACACATTGTACAATTTAAACATTGTGAGTATGATCTTTAAGCTCTTGCTCCTAATCTAGAGGGTTTGGTAGATATAAACTTTGCTTCATTTATAGTGCACGTTTCCATAGTCCATACTTTGCTCCATCTTTTAGGTTATCCAACACTTTCCTATCTATAAGACGTAATATATGTATAAGTAGAAGTTTTTCCAATTTAGCGGCTGACACATTTATATTAAATAAATAAATATCCGTTAGAAATTATGAACTACATCATCATTGGCTATGTGTTATTTCTTTATATGATGTATGAACCAAAGCTTCATAGAAAAAAATAAATTTTGAGCCGACGAAAATAAAGCTTTTTATGAGAAAACATTTATTTAATGATTTATCTTTGAAATTTGATATAAAGTTATTTGCCATTTGCATCAAGATCACTGTAATGTCATTTTATTTAAAACTTGTTTTAACAACCATCAACACTGAGATCATATTCATATAGTGACGATTTTTAATTACATGTACTGTAATGTTACAATTTTTGAGATAGAGGTTGATTTTTATGTTTTTTTTGTGGCACTTCAGTTTTGTTTTTTTGTGCATTTTTACTTAAAGAGTAATATGTATATAGACAAGAGTGGAGGTGTCGGCTAAAATCGAAATGATTAAAGAAGAATTGTAAAATCCGCATGAGTTGATCCACCCATTTTACTGTATCTTCCACTTCTCAGTTGCCTTGAGAGTTGAGACATACACACACTCTCTCTCTCTGTCTTCTTCTTCGTCTTGTATTGAGGGCCTTTCAAATCTTATAATGCAATTATCGTTGGCCTCAACTGAAACGGGTAATTTAAGATCTATTCTATACATAGCGGTACGACGTACGGGATTGAGACAGGAACCGAAACTCTGAAATTAACGGCCTCTCGTTATATGTCACCAACTACTCCATTACTCTCATAACTTGTGGGCCAAGTGGGCCAAGTGGGTCAAGCCCATTACCAACTACGAGGAATCAAAAACTGATTATTGTCAGTTTTTTTTTTAAATAATTTTAATAGGCAACTCAATTTCGTTAAAAGGACAGAGTAATTCAACAAAAACATGATTACTAAATATATTATTTATTGTTTTTGCTATCTGATAATAATTATGTCATGAGTTCAAGTGTTCAACTAAAACATATTAAAAATTATCTAATACGATTTATAGATTTGTCAACTCATACATGATAGTTAAATGCTTTTTGATATAAAATCGTATAATGCACGACACGAACATAGCAAATAAAAAAAAAAAAGAGAAAGTTTAGTCAATTAAAGACTTTACACTATTTCTTTTTTTCGGTAAACAAACAAGAACAACTAAAAACAATATCACGTCATTACGTTCCAATCCTCTACGAATAAGTTTCTCCATAAACGGTTTCAATGTCTACAATATTTTAAACATATAAAAACAGAAAAAAATACATTAACAAATTTAATTAGCGTAATAATTCATGATCCACAATATGGAGAAAAAGTAGCCTTACAAATGCAACTGGGGCGAAAGCACGTGATACTTCAAATGAAATATTAATGTGAAAAGTTAGTGGATAAATGAAACCGACGACAAAAAATTAAAGTTAAACGGTCATTAATTAAAGTAAATATTAGGAAAAAGAATTATAATTATGACTAACCAAATTATTGTCATTAATTAAAGTAAATAAAAATTATTGTTATGTTTAACTATTCTCAAAGCTTTCCATAGATCTCCAATGCAGCATTCGATTTGGAATTTGCTGTTGAAAGAATAAAAGATTCTATAAAACATCAAGTCTAATTTAATTCTCTAATCAAAAGAGAATGGTTGAGTAATATAAAATCGTTACCTGCAAATATTTTGCTAGAAAAATGATATTCAACATTTTATTTAAAAGATTCTGAGTAACCAAATAACACGATAGGTCTGGACTACCCTCCACTGCCTAGGAGAAGTAAAAGACTTGTGAGGAAGAAAGACAAATTGTGAAGTTTTGTAAACACAGTTGGTGTAAGAAAATACCTCAACAGATGACAAAAATGGCATCCACTTCAGGAACAATTCACGATCTGCCTTGCTTAATCAAACCCAAATAATTTCTTCAAAAAACATGAAGCGTTATTATGTTATATAATCTATTTTTGTTGTCTGAAGAAATTTACGTGACGTCTTGCCATTAAATAACGGGTCTGAAGGGTTTAGGAGAAGAAGATATTGAGGAAACATTGTTACAGTTTAGTAGTTTTTTCAGAGTTAGGTGATGAAGGAGAAGATTTGGTTATTGGAACTAAACCAGAAGCTAACATCTCTTTGCTCTTGAGAGAATTAGAATTAGAGTTAATCAAATTGGTATTCATAGATTTTAAGAGGTAACTTAGTTTTTATCCATAAAAAAAGTTAGGAACAGAGACTATCCAGGACCATTTTTTTCTAACATGTCATTAGTTATTACACTCCTAGCAAAATGTGTTGTTGTGTTTAGACAAATAAAGCAAAAATATTGAAAAAGAAAGAAAAGCTTTTTAATTTGCCTGACTTTATTTTTTGTTTGGCTTGTTTTGTTCATTGTTCTGTTTTTTTCAATCACTACCAAGATTTATGTTTGTCTGTTTTTTTAGTTTCTCATTTTATTGGTGATCTAAACCAGAATTATGTTATTATTATTAGAGAAATAAAGATTTTACAACTTTACTCATACAAATGTCACAGTAGAAATCCACTAACCATGGAATTTGATATACTTTCCATAGTATATACATATACCAAGATCAAATTTTAAAACCGAGAATCAGAAAGATGCATACAGAAGTGTTGATTTGTTTTAGATAATGAAACTTATTTTGACTTTAGAATATATATACAAGTCCATCTCTAAGCAAGTTTTCTAAAAAAGGCCGTAACGCCTGTTTTGGGCAATAAAAAAACTTTTACGTAAAAAATGTTACTCACCGGTCACACAGGAGTTAATAGCCCAGGAAGCGATAAACTATAAGCTTTCTACATAAAATATTAGGATATGTATAGTAAAGTATAACATATTAACAGTTGCGGGGATAGCTCAGTTGGGAGAGCGTCAGACTGAAGATCTGAAGGTCGCGTGTTCGATCCACGCTCACCGCAAATTTTTTTTCATTTAATTTTCAGTCTATTGGGCCAGGTTTCAAATCGCAGCCCATTTGCAAGATAACCCATTTAGTTCTACACTCTTAACGAAAGATCACCAACGACTATAAAGTTTAAAATTTTACCAGTGAATTTTTTTATTAAAAATGGTTGAAATAAAAGACGTTTTTAAAAAAGTGGTTGAAATAAATAAGTGATAATTCCTTTCTGAACAACGAACATTTTTTCCATTCATTAATTTACTCAAAGTTGCCTATGTAAATTAATTTAAATAAGTAATTTTTATTAAAGGTTACAACTAATTTGGTTAAAGAAATTGCGACGATTATGATATCACAGATAGAAACCAAAAAAAACGAAAAAAAATAAACTAAATTTGTACTTGAAAATAGATAACAAAATGAGCCACGAACTGGTATCTATTAAATAAAATATGAAGAATAATTTAGAGTTTGTTTTAAGGATAAACTATAGGATTTTAGATAAGGTATATATCAGTCAGTATCCTTCACCAAACACCAAAGCTATATTACAAAATAATCCAACGGTCACCATTTTATCTCACCAATAACCACAGTTTTTTTTGTTCGTCGATTCCAACAACCACACTGAAACCCTCACCAACCACAACCCTTTCCACTCTCATCATGTGCGTCACTATCTAATTTTGTTTCATAGTTGCATTGGAAACGTTTTTGATTCTTCATCACTTGTACTAAAGTAAGAAAAACAATTTTGTTTAATCGTATATATGACTTTTGTTTTGTTTATATATATTAAAACCAATAGCAACCTCCATAATCTCAAAATAGAAAGGTTTCGTACATCAACTGTAAACGTCCCGGATTACAAAAATCATGGTATTTAGTTGAATTTTCTAAAAATTTCACAAACAAATATTTTTTCTTTTAAATGAAAATTTGTTAGGATATTTGTTTGGTATACAACAGGTCCAACTGGTCCCTAAATGCCAAAAAAAGTAAATGGTGGTAGGCAAAAAATGCCATTGAAAAATTGTAATTCAAGTGAGTCCAAGTAGAGTGGTTAACCAAGTAAACCGGTAGCAAGTCAATAGTGTACCGTCAAAGGTCTATAAATAACCAAGGCGTTCTAACTCATTTACTCGTCCTAAACCGTCCCTTCTTCTATAACTCTTGTTCTAAGGCTAAAAGGCTCGAGAGATCTGAACGCGGTTTCTCATATCTCTCAACGACGCAGGTACTGCTCTTCTTCATCTTCGCTTCTAGATCTTCTTCGTTTGATTTTAAATACGCTGTACGAGGTGTTTTCTTTTTCCTTTCTTGATTTGACGATGGAATCGATTAAAATGGAATATTGCTTGTTAAATCCATGATCTGTTGAGAGTATCCATCATTTTTTGTAATGGGATCTGCGACAGTTTCATTTGAGATTCTCAGAAATTTGAGTTGGCATTTGGATCTGTGTGTTTTAATTTTGTCACTTGAGCTAATGATTCTCCGCAGTGGCTAAAGTCATTTTTTTAAATTCTTGTAGCGAAATGGAGACTTTTCTATTCACATCTGAGTCTGTGAACGAAGGGCACCCTGACAAGCTCTGTGACCAGATCTCTGATGCAGTCCTCGATGCCTGCCTTGAACAAGACCCTGACAGCAAAGTTGCTTGTGAAACATGTTCCAAAACCAACATGGTCATGGTCTTTGGCGAGATCACTACCAAGGCCAAAGTTGACTACGAGAAGATTGTTCGTGACACCTGTCGTGCTATTGGATTCATCTCTGATGATGTTGGTCTTGATGCCGACAACTGCAAAGTCCTAGTTAACATTGAACAACAGAGCCCCGACATTGCTCAAGGAGTTCACGGTCACTTTACTAAACGTCCTGAAGATATTGGAGCTGGTGACCAAGGCCATATGTTTGGTTATGCTACTGATGAAACCCCTGAGTTAATGCCACTTAGCCATGTTCTTGCCACCAAGCTTGGTGCTCGCCTAACTGAAGTTAGAAAGAATGGTACTTGCGCTTGGCTAAGACCTGACGGCAAGACCCAAGTCACTGTTGAGTACTACAACGATAAGGGTGCTATGGTCCCAGTCCGTGTCCACACTGTCCTCATCTCGACCCAACACGATGAAACCGTGACCAATGATGAAATCGCTCGTGACCTCAAGGAGCACGTCATCAAGCCAGTCATCCCAGAGAAGTACCTAGACGAGAAAACGATCTTCCACTTAAACCCATCAGGCCGGTTTGTCATCGGTGGACCCCATGGAGATGCTGGTCTCACTGGGCGTAAGATCATTATCGACACTTATGGCGGATGGGGAGCTCACGGAGGTGGTGCATTCTCAGGCAAAGACCCAACCAAGGTGGACAGAAGCGGAGCTTACATTGTGAGACAAGCTGCTAAGAGTGTAGTAGCTAATGGAATGGCTCGTAGGGCTCTTGTTCAGGTCTCATACGCTATTGGAGTTCCTGAGCCATTGTCAGTCTTTGTGGACACTTATGGAACCGGGTTGATTCCAGACAAGGAGATACTGAAGATAGTGAAGGAGAGCTTCGATTTCAGACCGGGAATGATGACGATCAACCTTGACCTGAAGAGAGGAGGAAACGGAAGGTTCTTGAAAACAGCAGCGTACGGACACTTCGGAAGGGACGACCCTGACTTCACCTGGGAAGTAGTCAAGCCACTCAAATGGGACAAACCTCAAGCTTGAATTTGACAACTAGTCTGTTTCTATCTTCATTTGTATAAGTTTCTGTTTTTTTTTTTTTTTGTATTTTGGTTATGTATCCTTTATTTGAGCTATATTTCAACCGTGTCTTCGTTTTCATAGCAGACGTTGCAGTAAGTTTCATTTGTTAATTACAAGTCAGTCAACAGATGATGCTGACTTTATTTAAGAAAACTTAATGCACCAGGTTTCATGCAGAGTTAAGGATACCAGTATATCTCATCAACCTTTTTTAAAATTACAATCTTAATGGGTCAAAACAGAGTAGTATCATCATCATACTATACTAAAACTAAAAAAGAAAAATGAAAATGATTTACATATTATAAACTTTTTTCATCTACAAATTTTTATGATCCGGTTGATTGCTCTATTTCACGATTCTCGAACTCGGTTATGATCCGCTTTATGTCATCCTCAGTAATCTGCCCAGTTTCTTTAAGCTTGTACACAATAAACTCTGATTCACTACTCACAAACCAACAACAACAAAAATCAGTCACTACTCAAATCTGATCAAGTATATAAAAAACGTAAGAACTATTTGTACCTAATAGGTAATTTCATGAGTGTATTAGGATCGATTCTGAGCTCAGCAAAGTAAATAAACAGAGTAGCCATTGCAATAGTTGAAAGAAGAAGCCAAATCACTGCGAAACCTCTTCCTTCAACCGTCCTAAACGCTTTATCTCCATAACCAACCGTCGCAACCGAAATAACCGACAAGTAAACCGAATCCAACCAATCCAATGCCTCCACAAAGTGAAGAAACAAAGCTCCAATCGCAACGCAGAGAAAGACTGCACAAAACGATAAACACAACTTCCACTTGATCCTTATCCTACCATTTTCAGCAATGTGTTCTCTAATCACTCTGTTTCTCGTATTGATACGATCAAGAATAGCGTTTTCTTGAAGACTCACAACGTGACTCACAACGCGGTTGAGCAGAAAATCTAGAAACACGACTCCGGTTGAAACTAAAACGATGGTTAAAATCTTGGTCGTTGAAGTCGAGGGGACAATGTCACCGTAACCAACTGTACAGAAGGTGGCGATGGAGAAATAGAGAGCGTCGACCCAAGGATTAGTCTCGGTTCCTGAGAATTGGTCTCTAAAGAAGGAATATGTGAAAACACCGAAGGCTAAGTAGACGAAGAGGAAGATCAACGTTATTATAAGTATGGTCCATTTCGATTTCGACACGGCTGGAGTTGCAGGTGAGTGTTCTTGAGGACGAAGAATAAGGTTCTCACTGAAAAGGATCTCGTTTGCCATTAACAAAAATGCTCTTCTTGAGCTTTTTGACGACTGAGATTTTTTTATTTAACATAGGTAAGACCTACATGCCACGTTGGAAGATCCTGACCGTTGATTTGTTGTTATACTAACCGAACCAAATCAATCATCAACGGGAATATTTCCAGTCCATTAATAAGGCCCATTAAGGGCTCAATATTTGTATTGGATTATAGGGATCCGTTAGTGAAGAGTATTAGTAAAAAGATACAAAACGATGCGTTTTAGGTAAACAACAGTCAATAAATGTTGAATTGCGAAATAGTAGCATTATTCTCAGTACACAAAATCTCGCGGGGGAAGTGGGACCTACAGAAGCTAGTGGTCCCCACGACTACAACGGAATATATACTTGAATAGTTGAAGATGCTTTAAATTCTCTAATGTGTGATGTGTTTTATTTGCTCACGACGCAAGCAGTGACGCTGCTGCTATTTCTTCGCCTGGTTTTCATGACTTAGTGAATAGTGTGATTTACAGTTTATATTCAATTATATCAAAACTATAATTTAATATATTTGTCAACGCTCTTTTTATTTAGTTAATTTAAGAAAATATAAACAGTAAACGATTTAAATTAAGTTATCTCAGTGTAGTTGTTCTAGTCTTGATGAGGAGTAGTTAGAAAGACTTTGAACATTAATATCATTTACATTATAATAATTTGACCATTATGTCTTTCTTAATACAGAAGACAACATAAACGGACGAATGGTTTTAATCATTCAGTATTGTATTAATTTCATTCAATGCTATAATATAAATAAGTATATACATACATTATGTTATCAAAAGCCTTAGCAGCCAAGAAAATTAAATTAATGTTTTAACTCTCTAGGTTTTGAAATGGAGTATGTTTTACTGCAATATATAAATTTGACATTTGCTTCCCTGCCAAGGAAATAATTAAAGTTACTTTTGAATTTTAACCATTTTCATAACTTTCTCTTTAGTTTATCCAAATTAAATTCTGACATGGTTACTAATTACTAATTACAATCTCGTAGAGGAACACCAACATAACACTGTCTGATAACTCTTACCGTATTTAGCATCTCACATAATCAGAAGTCAGTCAAATTAATTGTGTGAGATAACATTAAAGCATCACTGCGTTTTAATTAGTGACACAAATCAATAGTGAATACAATTTGTATCAAAAATAAATTTATGTCAATCTAATATCAGAAGTAAAGTAGTTTTGTTCTTATTAAATCAGTAAATATAGTATTTCGTTTTTAATAATATTGCTTTTACTATAAATGATATTTTTATTTCAGACATTATAAAACTTTTATTATTTTTCATTGCTTTCAGGAAATATCAAAATTAATTTTTAAAATTACCAATTAAAATTTAAAATACCCTTATTAAATGTTAAGAGATTTTTTTAAATATTTTGACGGATTATTTCTTTTAATATAGTACTTGTGAAAAGCAAAAAATAAAATTAAAGATGATAATTTAGAAAATATCTCCGATTTTTTTTCATAGAAGGAATTATCATATTTTTGCCTTTCAGTAGAAAAAAGAAGGTATCTATCTGACTGTTAAAAAAAGAATATATGATCTGTATAATAAACATTTAAAAATGAATAATTATAATGTCTTTTGACCAACACAATACTTTATTCCCACTCTCCTTGCTTATCAAGCAATTTACACAGAACCCAAAAAAAAAAAAAAGAGTTGCTATAAAAAAGGCTAAATTATCATATCTTTCTGCAGATACAAATCGGAAGTCTACAAAGTTTAATAAAATAAGAACTAAACAAATATTTAACAAAAGTTGAAGACAGCAAACACAGTTTAGCTCACGTCTCTGTCTTATTCTCCCAAAGTTACAAATCTTTTTTCGCTTTTCGTAGCTTCACGTCTTCTTCTTCAGGTCTATCTTCTCTTTTAATTTCTAATTGGTTTTTCAGTTTTTTTGTTTTGTTTTAGTTGATCTCTGATTTTGCGGGTAAGTCAAAAGCATGTGACTTTTTTTTTGCCTTAACTGACTCTCTTTTATTGGTGATAATTTCTGGGAACTCTTTAGATGAAATTAAATAAAGGACGAATCTTTTTCACAAGTGGGGTTTTTGGATTTACATTTGTTAACTTTTAAGATTTTTCAAATAGGATTTGATCAAAATGTTACCTTAAATTCTTAATTTTTTTTGTCTTTTTGTGGGTTTAGTAAAAAGTTGAAAAGCTTTGAAGAAGAAAGCTCGTATCTTTTATTTTGATATATCGTTTGTTATTATCTGTCAGTATTGGAGATGAAACGTGACGGCGCCGGAGAAGGTGACTCTGTTTCACAGGAACCCTCAACATCTAAAAGTCCTAAAGAAGGAGAAGAAGAGAAAGAAAAAAAGGATGAAACTCCGAAAACAGTTCCGTTCTACAAGCTATTTGCATTTGCTGATTCCATTGATGTGTTCTTAATGATCTGTGGCTCAATCGGAGCTATCGGGAATGGTGTTTGTTTACCTTTTATGACATTGTTGTTTGGTGATATCATAGATTCCTTTGGACAAAATCAGAATAACAATGACATTGTTGATGTTGTCTCAAAGGTGAACAAAAATATTAAAGCTTATAAACCCTTTTTGATAGATCACATTTACTCATGATGATAATGTTTTATCTTATAGGTTTGTCTTAAATTTGTCTACCTTGGACTTGGAACACTTGGAGCAGCCTTTCTTCGTAAGTCATTGAAGTTTTTTTTATACATAAGAGATCAGAGAACAGAAGAGATTAAGTTTCGTTGTTATTGTTGTTGTAGAGGTGGCTTGTTGGATGATCACAGGAGAAAGACAAGCTGCGAGGATAAGAAGTAATTATCTAAAAACAATTCTAAGACAAGAGGTTGGATTCTTCGATGTCGAAACAAACACAGGAGAGGTTGTTGGTAGAATGTCTGGAGATACTGTTCTTATACAAGATGCCGTGGGTGAGAAGGTAAAATACAACGAACATAGAACATAGAAGAAGCTTATATATATATATAATGGAGTTGATTCTTTTGTTACTTTTCTTGAATCTTGTAGGTTGGGAAGTTTATTCAGTTGGTATCTACTTTTGTCGGCGGGTTTGCTTTAGCTTTTGTTAAAGGGTGGTTGCTAACATTGGTTATGTTAACTTCAATTCCACTTTTGGCTGTGGCTGGTGCAGTCATGGCTCTTTTAGTCACTCGAGCTTCTTCTCGGGGACAAGCCGCTTATGCTAAAGCAGCAACTGTTGTTGAACAGACCATTGGATCTATCCGAACTGTATAGACTCAAACTTTGTTTTTTTCTTGGATACAAAACAATCTTTAAGTTAGATTTGTTGCTAAGTTTCATTTTGTTTTAAAGGTTGCTTCTTTTACGGGAGAGAAGCAAGCGATCAACAGTTACAAGAAGTTCATAACTTCTGCGTATAAATCAAGTGTTCAACAAGGTTTCTCGACCGGTTTAGGACTTGGAATAATGTTCTTCTTGTTTTTCAGTAGTTATGCTTTGGCTATTTGGTTTGGTGGGAAGATGATAATCGAAAAAGGATATACCGGTGGCTCTGTGATCAATGTGATCATCATTGTTATTGCAGGTTCAATGTAAGTTAAAAACCAAGACAATCACTTAATAATATGTATATATCTGAGGTGATGTGAGTTTCACTAACAGTTATGTACTCTGTTTTTGTTTCTTTAGGTCACTTGGGCAAACATCTCCATGTGTAACGGCATTTGCAGCAGGTCAAGCTGCAGCATATAAGATGTTTGAGACTATCAAAAGAAAGCCTTTGATTGATTCTTATGATGTTAGTGGAAAAGTTCTTGAAGATATCCGAGGAGACGTTGAACTTAAAGATGTGCATTTCAGTTACCCGGCGAGGCCAGACGAGGAGATATTCGATGGTTTCTGTCTGTTTATCCCGAGTGGTGCAACAGCAGCATTAGTAGGAGAAAGTGGAAGTGGAAAATCTACTGTGATCAGTTTGATTGAGAGGTTTTATGATCCAAAATCTGGTGAAGTACTAATTGATGGAATTAATCTTATGGAGTTTCAGTTGAAATGGATCAGAAGCAAAATCGGATTGGTCAGCCAAGAACCGGTTCTGTTTTCATCAAGCATCATGGAGAATATCGCTTACGGGAAAGAAAACGCGACACTTCAAGAGATTAAAGCAGCCACAGAGCTAGCAAATGCGGCTAAGTTTATCGATAAGTTGCCTCAGGGTTTGGATACAATGGTAGGAGAGCACGGGACACAGCTCTCTGGTGGACAGAAACAGAGGATAGCTATTGCGAGAGCAATTCTTAAAGATCCAAGGATTTTGCTGCTGGATGAAGCAACAAGCGCGCTTGATGCAGAATCCGAAAGAGTGGTTCAGGAGGCTTTAGATAGAGTGATGGTTAACCGTACCACGGTTATTGTCGCGCATCGGTTAAGCACAATTAGAAATGCGGATATGATTGCTGTGATTCACCGTGGAAAAATGGTGGAAAAAGGTTCGCATTCTGAGTTGTTGAAAGATCCTGAAGGAGCTTATTCACAGCTCATTCGGTTACAAGAGGTAAACAATGGTCATGATGTGAAAGCATCAGAGATTTCTTCGGGATCGTCTCTCCGGAATTCGAATTTAAATAAATCTATGGAGGGATCGATTATTAGCGGTGGAACTTCATCAGCCGGAAATAGTAGCCGTCATCATTCTTTGAATGTTCTTGGATTAACCGCAGGACTAGACATTGGTAACGGTAGCCACCGAGTAAGCCAAGAAGAAACTGGAACAGCGAGTCAAGAACGGGCCCCAAATGTATCGCTCACCCGAATCGCGGTTCTTAACAAACCGGAGATCCCGGTTCTCCTTCTAGGGACTGTAGCAGCAGCAATCAACGGCGCAATTTTCCCGCTTTTTGGGATTCTGATTGCAAGAGTCATTGAAACATTCTTCAAACCAGCTCACCAATTAAAGAGAGATGCAAGTTTCTGGGCAATAATATTTGTAGCTCTTGGAGTAACTTCGTTAATCGTCTCACCGGCTCAAATGTATCTGTTTGCAGTAGCTGGAGGGAAATTGATTCAACGAATTCGATCAATGTGTTTTGAGGCTGCGGTTCATATGGAGGTTGGGTGGTTCGATGAGCCACAAAACTCTAGTGGTACGCTAGGTGCAAGGCTCTCGGCTGATGCAGCTTTGATTAGGGCTCTAGTTGGAGATGCATTGTCTCTAGCGGTTCAAAACACTGCATCTGCTGTGTCTGGATTGGTCATAGCGTTCACGGCGAGCTGGGAATTGGCTCTTATAATCTTATTGATGCTTCCTCTTATTGGTATTAATGGTTATGTTCAAGTCAAGTTCCTGAAAGGATTCAGTGCAGACGCAAAGGTCGGTAACATCAATGTTTGGTTCCATTTTTTATTAAGTTCATTTAGGTTTATATGCTCTGTTTTTTCTTGTTTATCAAGAAACTTACTCTGGTTTGGATAACTTTGCAGTCAAAGTATGAGGAGGCAAGTCAGGTAGCGAATGATGCCGTGGGGAGTATAAGAACAGTCGCGTCTTTCGGTGCAGAGGAGAAAGTGATGCAGATGTATAAGAAGCAATGTGAAGGTCCAATAAAAGACGGAATAAAACAAGGTTTCATCAGTGGATTAGGGTTTGGTTTCTCCTTCTTCATTCTCTTTTGTGTGTACGCGACAAGCTTCTATGCAGGTGCTAGATTTGTTGAAGCCGGCAGGATTACTCTCACTGATGTTTTCCAGGTACATCAAAATACTTGCTTAAATGTTTTTAAAAAATCTCTAATGACTTAGTAATGAAGAAGAATGGATCTTGATCTCTTGCAGGTGTTCTTTGCGTTAACAATGGCAGCGATTGGGATTTCTCAGTCAAGTACTTTTGCTCCAGATTCAAGCAAAGCTAAAGTTGCAGCTGCTTCAATCTACGGAATCATCGATAGAAAATCAAAGATAGACTCAAGCGATGTGTCAGGGACAGTGTTAGAGAACGTTAAGGGAGATATCGAACTTCGTCACTTAAGCTTCACTTATCCAGCAAGACCAGACATTCAGATCTTTCGTGATCTTTGCTTAACCATTCGTGCAGGAAAGGTAAAACAAATCTTAGGACGTAACCTAAACTTTCTCTTATAAGTTTCTCTTATATATTATTCAAGTTACGTTTCTGATTGTTTTTTCTTTCAGACGGTTGCTTTGGTCGGAGAAAGTGGATCGGGGAAATCGACGGTTATATCTCTGTTACAAAGATTTTACGATCCAGATTCTGGTAATGTAACTCTTGATGGAGTTGAACTCAAGAATCTGCAATTGAAATGGTTAAGACAGCAAATGGGACTCGTGGGACAAGAACCTGTTTTGTTCAATGACACGATTCGAGCCAACATTGCTTATGGCAAAGGAAGTGAAAACGCTGCGACCGAGTCAGAAATCTTAGCCGCTGCTGAACTCGCCAATGCTCACAAATTCATCTCAAGCATACAACAGGTAAGTGAAAACGTCATTTTAGGTCAAAGCTCTGTTTATTTGAAGTTTACTTATGACGCAAGCAATACATTTTTAGGGTTACGACACTCTAGTGGGAGAGAGAGGGATTCAGTTATCAGGAGGACAGAAACAGCGCGTGGCTATAGCACGTGCCATCGTGAAAGAGCCGAAGATATTGCTTTTGGATGAAGCAACGAGTGCCCTTGATGCTGAGTCAGAGCGAGTGGTTCAGGATGCGCTTGACCGAGTGATGGTGAACCGAACCACAATTGTGGTGGCTCACAGGCTATCGACCATTAAAAATGCTGACGTCATTGCCGTTGTTAAGAACGGTGTGATCGCTGAGAAAGGAACTCATGAAACGTTGATCAAAATCGACGGTGGGGTTTATGCTTCGCTTGTTCAGCTTCACATGACTGCTTCTGATTGATACATTTTAAGATATTTTTTTGGTTTGTAAGAGTTTGAAACTTCAGTTTTGGCTGGAGTCAAAACTAGGCTACGGTTTTATAATATATATATCTTATTATATAATTTTCAAATTTTTCCATAACCTATTTTTGTTGATTTTAAACACCTACAAACTACTATACAACTTAAATGTTAAATTGTATTATTGTTTTTTAATCTGCATAAAAACTCGTAAACATAAAAAGACATGAGTCATATTTAATTATTTAATTCACTTAATGATAAAAGATATTTACTACCAACAACATTAACTGCCTGAAACCCTTTAAACCAATTAACAATATCAACTGACAACTAAAAATAACATCCACGAACTATAGTGTATCAAAACAAAACTGATATATAACTAGATAACAAAAAGTAGTCAGTCTAAAATTAGTGTTTCTAACCAAAACAATGCCTTTAAGAACTTCATTGTTAATAAAACTTCAGATAGAAGAAAAAATAATCTCAAGAAAAAATAATCTCAAGAAAAAAGATGAACTCATCACTAATGCTCTGTTTCTCTCTTGTTCTATTTTTTCTCCTCTCCTCTCCTTCATCCTCCGCTCGTATCTTCTCTTCCGTCGTCCCCTCTCCCGCTCCTTCTC